>JAHBMJ010000562.1:21744-45405 GCA_018398765.1 Chromera velia | reverse complement strand
ATCTTGGCTGTGGACTTTGTCTCTATTCTTTTCTATTATGGTGGTCTCAGTACAAGCACTCCAATGGCGGACCCGCTTGTAGTCACCAGGCAGGCAGTCAGAGAAAAGAGAGCTCTGCAAGGAAGGGGGTTGCACATATAGAGAAGAAAGCAAAAAAGTGAAATCTGCATTGCATTTTTCCTCCCCTCTGCTTCTTTCTACACATGCTTTTGCTACCAGAGTAACCAAAACAGCCGTATTTTGATCTCAAACCTGTTGGGTAATCTTTGCAAAATATAGGGAATCTTCAATCAAGTATCCAATTTTCAAGATGTCCACTCTCCAGAAGACGACATGTTGTCATGTAGCAATGCATTCACACAAAGCACAGAAAGGGTGTGCCAGACGTATACTGTTACTTGTTTTCCTTACCTGTTGCGTCCGCTCGACAGGATCTGCACCGCCCGCCCTGTATTACGCACAGGCAGGGTCTCTGCTGCTGAGCTGTTTCATACAAAGATCTATAAACGTTCCGGCTTTACAGTCAAAGCAGGTGTGTGGAAGCTTAACTGAGAGATGAATGTATGTATAGACGGAGGGGTCGACACGCTCATGGAATTCTACTGTGTGCGGCCCCGGAAAGCACCTGTGCATACGAATTTGTATTGGATGACTCTTCATGATTTGGATTGCCTAATTGATACCCACGCGTATGCATGGCATCGATCTTTTTTTTTTTTTAGATCAAAATTTTAATATGCATAGTCTTTGTCATCTAAGCCTTTTGTCTAGTCTTTAGTCACTTAATGTTCACTCCCTTTTCTTTTTTCTTTTTTTTCTTTGCGTGAAAAAAAAGGTCAATCCATGTATAATACAGGACCGGAGAGAGTTAGGCTAGCTAGGTTAGGTGGGCGGGCTATATATTGATCGAAAAACATTTTGAATTGTAGTTTGTAATATATCGCCCACTTAACATCTATAACACCTAAGCACCTAGCTTCTTTACCCCGCTTTACCCCATCATAACTAAAGACTGAAGTCCCGAATTATAGAATATGCCCAAGTTTAAAAATATATTTAAAAAAACGCAAAAACATGTATTAAGGACCAGTCTGATGTTCGGTTATTTTTTTTGTGGTTGAAATTTCATAGTTGATCGATTATGTAAGTTCTAGACTGAACTGAATGCATGATTAATTGATAAGCACCCATTATATGGTTAATCGATGCTGGTTAATTATGCGTGATTAATGCAGGCTTATGAGGCCGTGCCCCATCATTATTATGGCATCATAACTAAAAACTAAAGTCTCGAATTGCAGAATATATTTAAGTTTAAACATATTTTCAAAAAAACGTAAAAACATGCATGTTTAGTCAATTTTGTGGTTGATCGACGTTGCTTAATCCAAACTTTTACAACTGAGGCCGTCTCTCATAATTACTAAAGTCCCGGATTACAGAATATGTTGAAGTTTAAAAGTATTTTCGAAAAAACATAAAAACATGCATAAAGGATCAGTGTGATGTTTTACTAATTTCGTGGTTAATCAATGCCGGTTAATGCAACCTTATATGAATGGGGGAAAGTGGGACCATACCTCATCACAACTAAAGTCCTAAATATATTAATTGCAGAATATGTTAGAGTTTACAAAAACTGTGCTGGACTGTCTCACGGCGCCAGAAGAACTCGAATCGGAATCGGATGGCGACGCTAAACAGCCCATTGAGGCCCCATTCTAGAGCCCATTCAGGATAAAACATATTTTTAAGTTTAAAAAAACATCAAAATATGTGTCACATAATGTATGAAAAGGACCAGTCTCATATGATGGTGCAAGTCAACAGTGTCTCAACTCTTACATGACAGTGGACCGAAGAGAAATCCGGAACATTAATCCTAATCTTCATCTCTTTTTTAATTGTTTTTCTCTAAGTATCTTCTAGCTAACTAAATCTCCCAGTCTTATTTGATCGATGCTGCGTGATACAACCGCAGGGCTATGCGAGTGACTTTCTGTTTAGTTTATTACAGCTTTATTAATACCGGTTGCCACCAGGGTTGCCAGTGGTAATGAATGCTTAGGATTGGTTGGAACATTACGATTTGTTACTATAATATGTACCATCGCCCTTGCCACTCTTATTACCTTTTGCTATGACATAGATACTTACATTGCACAACTCAACAAGAATGTATAAAACTTATAAAAATTAAGTTTTATTAACAAACTAATGGATTAACTAATGTAATCTTAAATTTACCACATACTAGTACAACATAATTCTATTTTCATCCTAGCTCTAGAGTTTTTAGTAATCAAATTAATTGAATTATGATTCAAACCATTTTATTTTTTTTATATTAGATGCATTGTTACTGTTTGAATCATAAGCCTTCGTACTTGTAGATCCAGATTATCATCTAGTATCATCTAGGCGCAGACGCGGTGAAGCAGTGAAGTCTACACATCTGGCAAAGGCTGGCCTAGAGGCTGGCATGCCCTGTATATATCGAATCCGGAAGAGGACTGGTTGGGTAAAACTTTTCCCAGCCCATCTTGAAGCAGTTTTATTCGTGCACCAGTCACCATATTTGATCCATGCATACACGCGAAAGAAAAAAGAACTTATTCCCTTCCATACTGACAGTCAAAAGCTAGGGCCACTCCATCACCATTCTTTCCTTCTTAACTACCTTGCTTCGTTTTTCTTTTTGAGAACAGATCACGCCAAGCCCGTCGATTAGGATAAGGACCCCAGTGGAGCCATGCAACAAACAGAGCACGCATCGGACCACCACACAGACACAACCCGATCGATCGATCGAACGAGCGAGCCAGCATGCCTGCGTGTTGCCCTTGCAAGTTGCAACCTTCAGAGGGTAATGAGAGAGTTCCACATAAATGCACCCAACTCGATCAGCCCACTCCTATTTTTTCTTTAAAGTTCTCTCTCACTGGACTGGGACAAAAAAAGAACAAGAGGGAGGACAGACAGAGAGGGACAGGCAGACAAGAAACATGCAAAATGATGAGACAAAGATCAAGAAACCGACAGATCGCCGTTGAAGCCAAACGCCGAGCCTGTCAGTCAGCCAGTTCGTCGGTCAACCTCACGCTTACCCCCAACGTCCCTGCGTGGCTGCTGAACAGATTACGAGGAGATGACGGATCTGTTCAGGGGGAATAACATCAGCGAGATGGAAGGAAGAAAGAAAGAAAGAAAGAAAGCTCACATGCCATCAGGTTGCCCATCCGTCTGCCTCCGTGGAGAATTGAACCTCCCTCTCACTTGTTCGTTGTATCTGACACCGATTCCCTGCCCATACCCCGAGTCAGTCAGGTCCATACAATGAGAAAAAGGGGAAAAGTCAGGTACATTTTTCAAGCAGAGATGCCACATGATACCCCGGAAGAAAGGGGCGGGGAGAGAGAAAGAAAGGCAGACAGAAAAAAAAGAAAAAAGCAAGAGAGGACGCGTTGTCAACACAACCTCTCTGTCTGTCAATTGACATCACTCACTCTTTCAGACATGAGAGAGAGAAACACGCACCTATTGGAGGACGAAAGAAAGCGATAGGAACATGGCCATGCATGATCCATGCATCCATGCATACACACAAGCAACGCTTGCAATCTTTCACTCATGAACTTTCAAAGACGTTTTTCCGAGCACACACGCATGCCCCTTCATTCCCTCCTTCCTTCCTTTCCCGCACTTTGCTTTTCACACTTAATAAGCAAGCACTTCATCCCTGCAGCCCCCCCCAAGCTCCCGTCCACCACTGCCAGGCAGCAGTTCATTCGCTTACAATGATTCTCGGAGGAAGTCTCCGAGTCTTCCTTCTGAGAGGAGAGGGCATGAATGAAAGAAACAGCAGGACGCTGATGACAGACAGACAGACAGGCCGACCCTCACTCTCAAAAAAGGCATCCACTGTTCCTCAGCCAGTGCGTGCATGGGGTAAACGTATACCCCCCTTCCTGTCATTTACTGAACTCTCTCCCTTTCTCTCTCTCTGGGTTCTCCCCCTGTGAGCGCACAGGTACTCATGCATGAGCACTCTCGAACGAAGACTTGAAGGAAGACCTTGCGTGGGGGACAGGCAAGCAAGCAGGCAGCTAGGCGAGCAGACAGGAGCAGGCACACAGAAAAGAACAAACGCGGTACCCCCGTCTCCCCTCCCGACAGCAGACGGAACAGAACAGAACAAGAAAGACAAGAACATTTGAACCTCTCTGGTCCGGAGAAGCTATTTGAAGCTTCCCCCCCCCTCTCTCCTGTACTCTCTTGCGATCATTTCTCTACTCAAGACATGTACTTGTGGACACCCTCTCTTTGTCTCTCGTACACGAGAGCAGCCTGAACAGTCCAACTTACGATAAACACTTCAGATAATGGACATGACTGATCCGAACCGGAAACCCCCTTGGCACACATCTGTTTTTTGACCCTTTATTCCCATTTAACTGGACGCAGAAGCCCTTCTCCTGCTTCCCCTGAGATATCGTCGGGCTCCGAAGTTGAGGCGAGCTCCGCGGTGTTCCGCGCGCACAGTTTTGCTTCCGTCGGGGTTGACAATCTCAGTCCGGATGAGGACACGACCATCGGGATACTCGATCTCGACTGTGGTGGTCTCTGTACCATCCTCCTCCCTAACAATGGTGGTGGTCTGGGAGTTTCCGTCTTCTGTGCGGATGGGTCCCTCGATCTCGGTCGTGGGGCCGGAGGGGGTGGGGGCAGTCACAGGCTCAAGGGGGGCAGGGGTGGTGGCAGGCTCCTCAGGTGTTTCCTCAGGGACCTCAGAGGGGGCGTCGGTGGGCTGCTCCTCGGGAACTTCCTCCTCTTCTTCTTCGGCGGGGGCATCGGTGGGTTCTTCAGCCGTCTCCTCCTCTTCTTCTGCGGGCTCTTCTGCCGTCTCTTCTTCTGCGGGGGCAGGGGCAGCCTCCTCGGGCGTCTCCTCGGCTTCTTCTGCGGGGGCAACGGTGGGCTCTTCAGCTGTTTCCTCGGCAGCGGCATCCTCAGGCGCTGTCTCAAGGGGGGCGGGGGTGGTGGTGGCGAGCTCCTCGGCTGATTCTTCAGCAGGGGCAGGAGTAGGAGCATCAACCGGCTCCTCTTCAGCGGGGGAAGGGGCAGCCTCCTCGGCCACCTCCTCAGCGAGGGCGGGGGCAGCAGCAGGCTCCTCAGCTGCCTCCTGTGCTTCTTCTGCGGGGGCGGGGGCAGCCTCCGTCTCTTCAGCAGGGACGGGGGCAGCCTCCTCAGCCACCTCCTCAGCGAGGGCGGGGGCAGCAGCAGGCTCCTCAGCTGCCTCCTGTGCTTCTTCTGCTGCGGGGGCAGGGGCAGCCTCCGTCTCTTCAGCAGGGGCGGGGGCAGTCTCCTCGGCCACCTCCTCAGCGAGGGCGGGGGCAGCAGCAGGCTCCTCAGCTGCCTCCTGTGCTTCTTCTGCTGCGGGGGCAGGGGCAGCCTCCGTCTCTTCAGAAGGGGCAGGGGCAGCCTCCTCGGCCACCTCCTCAGCGAGGGCGGGAGCAGCAGCAGGCTCCTCAGCTGCCTCTTGGGCTTCTTCTTCTGCGGGGGCAGGGGCGGGGGCAGCCTCCTCAACCACCACCTCAGCTGCGGGGGCAGGGAGAGCCTCCTCGACAGCAAGCTCAGCAGGGGCGCGGGCAGCCTCGTCAACCACCACCTCAGCTGCGGGGGCAGGGAGAGCCTCCTCGACAGCAAGCTCAGCAGGGGCAGGGGCAGCCTCGTCAACCACCCTCTCAGCTGCGGGGGCAGGGAGAGCCTCCTCGACGGCAAGCTCAGCAGGGGCAGGGGCAGCGGCAACCTCCTCTTGCTGCTGGAGGAACCGCTCCTTGGTCAAACGAAAGCCAGAGCCAGAGTTGGACGGCCTCTCGCACGCAAATGGCACGGGAGTTTCGCTGTTCCTGCACGGCAAGCATCACCAGTGGCGATATGGTGTGAGTGCACTCAAGTCTGTCTGGAGTCGTGGGTCGGTCGGAATGGAGGCAGCCAAGTAACCACAAAAGGAACGGAACACGAAGGAGACGGAACCGAAGTCTCCGTGCACATCGGCGGGAAGAAAAGGAGCCCAGTTCAAGTCAGAGGATATTCGAGGGGTGCAACAAGTACGTAAGGTCTGGTGTGAGCACAGAAAACGAGAAATGTGCAGGTTCGCTGTCAGTTAGCCAGAAGACGAGGAAAGAGAGAGGAGACGGAGAGAGAGAGGAGACAGCAGTGTCCCAAAATCGACTTACATGCGCACGGCATTGGAAACATGAGAGTTTCTTTGTCTGCAGAAGATTTCTGCGTCTGCCCGTGACAGCTCCATAGGAAGTCCTTCGGAAGTTACGGGATGGAGAAAGCAGCTCCCCATGGAGTGGTTTCGAGTCCATCCTTCAGGGCACTGGTCAAAAGCCCCGACAAGACCCACGAAAAGGGGAAACAGAATACCCCTCGTCATCTTGACTGATGGTTGCACACACAGACAGGAGTATCTCAAGAGAGGACAGTAGGGAAGCGAGCAATGTGTCAAGCGGGTCGAAATGTGACTGGCACTGGAGGAATGTGAATGGAGAAGGATCACGAAACGAACGTGCCATGCACCTGATCGATCGTAATTAACGTGAAGGTCAATTTTTGCGCAAAATCTGGCTTCACGGGCCGACAACTGCCATGCAGGTCACCTCGGAGGGCAGCTCAGCTCAGCCGCGTCGGAGAGGCCCTGGGATCACAATCTTGCGGCGTTGTGCATATCGCATTAATTTTTTCATTTTTAGGGATCGAGACAGAAATATGCATGGATGTGCCATGCAGGATATGTGCCAGGGTGTCGCGAGTTTGAAAAAGTGCCCCTCAAGCAACTCGCACGGAGCTTTTCCAATTGATCTCCCGAGGCACTCACCCTTATAATAGGTGTATCCCAATAATCCCATGTGCATCAATTAAAAGTTAAAACTGCAACAATTTAACTGCGCGTGCATTCGCCTTCCGGGACCCTTGGAGCGCGCCCGCGCGTTCTGGTGCCGGGGTCCGCGAGATCCAAGAAGTTGCCCCGGCACGCAGCGAGCTTTTCTTGGAGAAGTGGGCCGAAATGTTTGCAACACAGAAATTAAGGAAAGCTAACCACTCGATCATGCAGTCTCACGCAGGCAGAAGCTCCGAAAGCTGACGACCTCAAACCTCTTGCACTTTCCATCGTTTGTGAGAAACTGTGTGGCTGTTTACAGTGAAGCTGCGGCGTCTGTTTGATTGTCCGCTTTTGAAAGAAGGGCAGGTTTTTGGTTTGTTTTGTCATTCTGCCCTCCCGTTTTGAGAAAACAAGACGTGATGTTCGAGCGTTCTTCTCTACCATTTCTTTTGCTCGTCGGACTCGTTAGTGGTTTCGACGAGTGCCCAGAAGGATGGATGAACTCTGTTGGAAGTTGCTTTCTCCATCCCATGACGCCTGAGGGTACTCCTATGGAGTTGCCATGGGTGGAGGCAGAGAACTTCTGCAGAGAGAGGAAGTCTCACCTCGCCAGCATCATCGGTGCTGGTGACAGGAGAGCCCTCATCCTTTCGTGCCGTGCTGGAGGCTCCACGGCCTGCTGGATGGGACTGAACGATCGCGCAAAGGAAGGAGAGTTTGTGTACACAGACGGAACCGGATTTGAGTTCGAGGCTTGGGGAAACACATCACAGTGGTCCGTAGGTCTTCAGTTTGACAGAGTGCTCTGTGATTTTGATCGAAGCCTTTTCACCCCACTCTCTGTATCTGGTCTTTCTCTTTGATCGCTGCTGCGTTTGTTTTCTTCTTGCCTCCCGCTTACCCTCGGTCTCCGCCTCGCTTCACAAACATTAGTATTCAACATCATTGATGGTCTCTCCGTCTCTCTCTGCAGGTACGCAGGCCCCGACAACCGCGGGGGGACGCCTGCCGACTGCAACTCCCCTGACAGAGCCGGAGACCCCGCATGCCAGGCCGACTGCGTGTACCTGAACGCCACCAGAGGGATGAACGCATTGTTCGACCAGAGCTGTGCGACTTCAATGGCATTCGTGTGCGAACAGCCAGTGAGGCAGTTCAACGGGTCCGAAGAGTTCCGCCTCTCCCAAATCCCAGGTGCCAATGGACGAGAAATGGTCAGCAAGTCTCGGGAAATAAAACGGAAAAAAAGTGTGAATATATACAGAAAGAGGGGGACAAGGAAAACCTGTGACGTTCTTTCTGATGCATGGCTCATCTTCGGATTCTCTGAACATCTCCCGACTGCGGGTTGTCATTTCCCCGCCCTGCCAGTTTTCCTCCGTCGATTCGTTCCCTTCGTCCCTGTGGCATCGCGATGCGTGTTTCTGCGTGCAGGTTCTCAGCCAGGTTGACTTCTTCACCTCTCCCGAGTGCTCTGCCGAGACTCTCAAGTGCCCCACCGAATGGACTTCCTCTGACATCAATCCCTGGTCAAGAGACCGCAACGAGAGGGAGGAGAACCTGAAGGGTCTCTGTGGCGCTGCAGAGTCGCCTGCAGATGGTGAGCGCATTTGCGTGCGTGAGTGTGAGAGCGTCTTCGTCCGTCCCGCTGCTTTTGACCCTCTGTTGCTATCATGCTGTCCGACTATCTGATGAATTACTTCATCCCCCCTTTCTCCTTTGCTCATTTACTCCTGTTTTTCTTTCTTTTCTCTCCTTCTTTCACATGTGTTTTTTGATGGACTTCTGTGCAGAGACGCGGGTGACTTGCGGAACCGAGGATGACACACGAGGAAGAACCGGGTCTGGGGGTGGATTCTGGAGAATCAACTGGTGGCTGCGCAGGAATATGTGCATGTTTCCTTCTGTGTCTGCCGACTTTGAGGGAATGGAGGTGATCAACTGCGCACGCATCGGCAGAGGCACCGAGTCTGTGAACGACACCTGGGCCCTTGAAGTTCCCGTCAGTTCCTTCACTCTCTCTCTCTCTCTGTGTGTGTGTGTGTGTGTGTGTGTGCGTGTGTGTATCTATCTGTCTCTATTTTTTCTGTCCATTTTTTCAGAATTCCTTCGTACTTGAGGATTTTCTCTGATTTTCTCTTTATATTCGGTCGGTCGGCAGACTCATGTGGTCTTTCTGCTTCTCTCCCCTCATCTCACTTTCTCCGTCATGTTCACAAGACCATTTGCTCACTGCGATCTTTATTTGTGTTGTGAGCAGTATGTGCATGGTTTAGTTTTTGTTTCTTTTGGACACCCTGCTTCGTCTGCCTCTCTTCCTTCCTGCCTTGATCTCCCTCTCTTTCTCTATTCAGATGGGGGAGCGCAAGTGGACCGTGCCTGTGACCCCAGGGCAGTCCGTGGACGTCCGCATCCCTTTCGTCCCTGCGTGGAGGTCCTGGCGCGTGAAGAAGAACGAGAACTTCACCCTCGAGCTTCCAGTCGCCAACCTGGCAGCAGATCAGGTGGGTCGAAAAGACTGAGTTGCTGACAGGCAGCCGGCACCGATTACTTGCGGCCAACAATACATGCGCAAGCCGCCAAACATGGAGGCGAGTGCATTGGAGCAAGCACCCATTCAAAAAATAAAGTGACACGACAACGGGGCATGGCATGCGTCGTTGGAGAGGCTCTCCGAAGGAGCAAAGTGTGTTTGACAAACAAAGTGTTGCAGCAAAGAGACAAAACCGAAAAAGATTTGAAGATGCACCTTCCCCGTCCTCTGCCAACGAAGCATCCTCTGGAGAACAGACTTGTGTATACACTCTGTGAGTGCAGATTTCTCAACTGCGTCTGAAGATCGTCAAAAGATCACGCTTTGGGATCTTCAGCTTCCGTCGTCGGGACATCTGCGCGTATCAAGGAGAAGAAGTAGAGGGACTGGAGACGACAGTGGGACCTTCATCGAGATCTGCAGAGAGGAAGGAACTGACAAGGGGCATCAACACGGCTGACCTGGACCTCCTGGATGCCTCTGGGGCGAAATTCGACATGCTGCAGTGGAAGGGGGAGGACGGAGAAGGACTGTCAATGGACGACCCTGGTGCGTTTGTTTGTCTTCTTGCCCCGTATTCTCTCTCGTTCATTTTTGTTCCCTGTTTGTTTGTGTGTGTTGGATCCGTCTTCTCGCGCTTCTGTTTTCTTCTGCTTCCTCACCTTTGCCTTGCGGACCGTTTCTGGCCGCTTTTGCTTTATTTTATTTCGGTTTTTTGGCACACTGGCTCTGTATAGCTCTCCCTCTTACATGTCACATTGCGTGTTTCGCGTGCAGCTCTTTACACTGTGTGCATCTGCGCATGGGGAGACCAGTGCGATGACATGGGGGCGACCACCAGGCTGTACAACAGATCCCCGTGGCTTCGAGTCGGGCACGTCCTTGTGGAGGGCATCGAGGAACTTCATCCCATTACTCTACAGACTGGAAGGGCACAATCGTGAGTCAGCTCTTTGCTCTCTCAATCCCAATTGGGTGCTCCCCCCCCCGTGAAGTGGAAGAAGGAAGGGTCAAGTGAAATAGTTGCCAGTTTCCGATTAATGCTGTTGTGCTTTGTCTGCAGCCTCGGAGTGCTCGGAACGGGTTTTGTTTACGGCAGCGACCAGAGAACCCACTGGAACGCCCGGACGAAGTTTGTGTCGAAGGGCGATGACTGCTTCACGGGAGTGAACGACAACGAGAACATCGTGAATGTGAACTGTGACCCTGAGAGGCCCTGGGTGAGTGGGGGAGGGAGGAAGTGTCTTTCTTCTGAGTGATCGAAACAGCATGCGTCCATCCAGTCTTCCTGACGACTTGTGTTGACGGCAAGAGCGGGTGCTCCTGAAGTTTCATCTCTGCCTTATTGGAGCATAAATGTTTTTCCCTTTTGTCTCGATCTTCTCTTTCGGATACGTCGATTCTCCGTAGCATCAACCTGCTGCCGCTCTTTCGCTTTCTGCCTGGCAGTTCTGTAACCTCTCTCCCCTGTATGTGTTCTTCTGCTCAGGTGTGTGACTCGCCCCCGACTTCCCGTCCGGCCACCTGGCCGTGGGAGGGATTCCGGTGGAACAACATCGGGTTCAGATTTGAGGAACCTACAGAGCTCCAGCAGTGCTTCTGCTTCGAGAACTGCGACAAGAGCGAAAACTGGTCCAAGGTCAGCCAGCCTGTCCGCCTTTGAGCTTGACTGACTACCTGTCCGTGCTCCTCTCTGCAAGGAGACGGCCGGCAGATTCCTTCTTTCTCATTCCCTCTCTCCCGTCTCGAAATTCTTTGTCATTTGTCTTCTCCCTGTTCCCGCTCCTACGCCTTCCAGGTTCGAGACGTGACAGTCGCCATTCCTCTTCCAGAGGAGAAGCAGTCCGAGAACTGTGGATTCGCTGGCGGACCGTGTGTCAACGGGGGCGTCTGCGTGACGATGCCGGACAGAACCGATCAGTGCGACTGTCCCCACGGAGTCTCTGGGGCCACTTGCTCTGCTCCTTGGCGCCGTACTGGCATTCCCCGCTACTCCTACTTCACCGACTCGGAACCGACTGAGGCTGCACAGGTGTGTAGGAGTGTAATTGTGTGTGCGTGCGTGTGTGTGTGTGTGTGTGTGTGTGTGCTTGTGCGCGCACGGGTGCGTCAGTGCTCTGTGTCGTCACATATCGAGGTGCAGGGCGGAAATGGGTTGGTGGACCCTTGCATGACGTGTGTTCACCTGGGCCATATTTTCCCAGATCTCCATACGTGTATCCACGCATAGTTACAGAGGGCAAGGGACTGTACTGTCTCTCTGACGGTCGCATCCAAACAAAAAAACCGAGTGACACGCACCCAAGCTTTTCTCTTTTCTTACAGGTGTCTCTGCACGTTTTCTTGCGTGCCTTATGTGTGCGAGTGTCTGTCTGTCTATCTGCAGGCCGCGTACGAGGAGCAGGTCCAGAAGGTCGGACTCGACAGAGACGAGCCAGAGGACTGGGACGACTTCTACGTGGCGGCACATCCTGACCCCACCCCTGAGCCTGCAGTCGCGGAAGAGGAGACTTCTGAGGACAGCAAAGCTCAGGAGAGTTTGGAGGCAGACGAGAACAGACAACAGCAGATCTCTCCTGACGTGCCTCCCCCCCCTTCCATCCCCATTCCCTCAGGGAAAGGCACCCCTGCTTCTGATGACTCAACAACCAACGCCCGCAGAGCCCTCATCATGGCTCTCTGTGTCACAGGAGCAGTGGCGGTTGCCGTGGGTCTCTTCTTCCTCTGGTGCTGCTGCTGCCGTCGCAAGTCTTCCTCCTCCTCTGCCTCCGGTGCTCGTGCAAGACGGACGTTCAGAGAGGACCGCTTTGGAGGAGCCTCTGCTTCCTCCGCCGCTCTAGAGTCTCAACTTTCCAACGTCGCAGCTCTGCCCCTCGCAGACGAGGGTGACGAGGATGGGGGGAAAAAGAAGCCCGCAAACAGGAGTGACAGCAAGCTGACGGTGAAGCAGAACTCGTATGTGAGTGATGACGTCGACATCGACTTGGAGAAGGACGAGAAACCGAAGGCCGTTGACCCCGTCGGCACGTCCCCAAGACAGCAGCAACACCCCGGCACCCTCCCCGTTGTCTCACGCCTGAGCTCGTCAGCCAGCGTGAGTGTCATCGGCAGGCAGGGTGGGAGTGACCCCGGTGACAACAGAAGCGCAGGGGGTAACTCTGATGGGTCCGGCGAAGGGGTCACTGGTGCTGGGCGTCCGTTTCCTTCCAGGTCCAACACTGCGCCCTCCGTGAGGCAGCTGGGCAGAGAGACGGCGGAGAGGAAGGAGGAGCCCTCGTTTGACTCACTTTTGTAATAAAACAGACGGAATGAACACACAAAACCACACCCACACAGACAGACACACACACACACACACACACACAGAGAGAGAGAGAGAGAGAGACCAGCCGGGCAACAGCCCAGCGACCCAAAAGGATGTCCAACAAAAGAGCAAACAAAGAAAGAAGAAAGGGGAAACACGGTCGTGCAGAACATCAGGATGGAGGTAAAAACTCTGGAACTGAGTGAAAGGTGAGTGACAGGTGCGTGGATCAGGAAATCCATTCAGGCAGATGCTGTTGGATCGATGTGAAGAGCTCCCTGCATGTCTTCAGGTTCTTCTCTTGCCTTCTCTGACTATTCTCTTTCCTTCTACATCCCCATCTCGTTTTTTTGAACGGAAGAAGCATGAATGAATGTAGCGCTGTTCTCCTTCCTCCTGCATTTTCTCTTTTGTTTTTTTGTCTTCGTTGCTACTCCTTATGTTCGTGACGTCCGACTGCCTCAGAAGTGAGTGACTCTTTTTTGGTCTCACTATCATGGCTTTTCATCGTTTCATGCGAGAGAGAGAACTCTCAAATGAGACAGACTTGCACAGATTTGGTGAAGAACATAGGCGTGCAAGCCGCTCATCAAGGAGAGAGGAGAAGATCTGTTTCGATCCTGCTCGAAGAGGAGGAAGCAGAGTGGCTTCGAAAATGTGGATTGGTTTCTTGAATGCAGCCTTGGTTGTCTTGACAGCTTTTTTGATTCCGTTTTGGCTTCATGTTGTTGTCAGTTGTCTTCCACTACTGCCTTGCTGTTTTTTTTTTTTACCATTCCATTCATCTCATCATCTTTTTACTTCCATACATTCATTCGACTTATCTGGACTGGTGTCAAAAAGGAGTGGAAGTGAAGGGAACGGACCTGGGAGAAGCGTTGAGAGAAAACAGAGTCAAGTGAAACCAGGAAGTTGTCATGCATCCATGGGGTGAAAGAAGAGGAAAATGGAAGGACACCTTTACCTCCAGAGGGTTGACAGCACCCTCAGAGCGTTTGGACAAGAACTGTCTCTTTCTGTCTTGTCTGCGTATGCACCCATGCATGCAAGTATGTATGTATGTGAGTGAAGAAGAACTTATCAGCACCCCTTGGTTTGTGTGTCAAAAAACAAGGCTAGGCTTGGAAGGTCTGTGAGTCTTTGTATCATATCAGTCAAGAAAGTGAGGGAGAAAAAGAGAGTTTGGAAGAATGCATTCGCCCCGCAGTTCTGAGTTGAAGTCAGATAGAAGTAAGTCACAGGGAGACAGACGATTCCCTTTCTCTTGGACATGCAGAAGTGGGGAAAGGGGGGAGAAGGCAAAGCGAGGAGGGAGCAAAAAGAAATGCTGCTTGAAGAACTTAAAGTAGTACATCCATGACGAGGAGCAATTGAGACGTTACATTTGTTTCCCATCACAATGTGACTATGCTCCCGCTCTTTTGCCCTAATCGCCCGTCGATGCGTTCCTGTCTCATCCACTGATATTATTCACCATGCAGCCATCCCTCCACCCCATTTTTTGCGCCTCGAAAGATCTTGTCGACCGGCGCGGACTTGTCAAGACGAAAGGAAAGAAAAGCTGAACACACTCAAGCACAGAAAGGCTGGCAAGAGCGTTTTTGCTTTCATTCATGAAATGGAGGTTTCCTGGCGGTGAAATCGAGAAACAGGCAGGAAGAGAGAAAGGGGAAGATGGGAAGCAAAGCACAGCGCTGGGCTTGCAAATGAAAAAAAGGGGGAAAGCCCAGTTGCGGGTTCAAGGGGGTCGGCAAGAGAATTTTAGATGTTCCCCCATCACAGCCATGTGGAGTTTTCATGAGCATGTGCACCAAATGAAGTGTACGCGAAGAAAAGGAAAAAGAAGGAGAAAGATCCCTTTCATTGATGGAAGCTTAAGGGGCTGGAGGTTGCAGCAGGTGACGAGCGAGAGTCCTCTCTTCAGTGCATGTTCTGCTGCAAACGCGCAAACGAAGCCCGTCAATCAGACTGCTCTTGAGTGTGGTTTCGTTACCCTTTGCGTCACTTCGCTTTACCTGCTTTCATGGCTGACTGGAATGTGTGTTTTTTCCCGTTCGTGTATGTTCATGAACAGTCTCTGACTCCCTGTCAACCGGGTAGTCTTTACTCGATCCTTTCGCACGCCAGTTGAGTCATGCCATGTCGTATCAGTGATTTCGTGAGTGAGTGAGCGAGCTACAGCGTGACGGACTGCTAGTACGTAGATTCACTTGCATGTTGTGTGATGATGGATGCGCAGCTATGAATCTGAAGCAAAAAAAAAGTAAACAGAAATGCTTTCTATATGTAGAAAAAACACTTCATACTGAGAGCAAAAACCAGGGTACCCAATTAGCTAGCCAATTAGGTACGTTAGGTTTCATAGATTGAGTTGGGTTCAGAGGCTCAGGTTTTAGGATTGATTGATTGGTTAGTTGATTGAATATGCTAGGTTTAGTTTAATTGAGCTAGAGTTTCAGGTGTAAAAAAATTTTTAAGTTAGGTTAAATAGGCTTAAAATTAACCTAGTTTTCTACTAAGTTAGTTTTACTTCCATGTCTGGTTCCACCGTTCCATGTAGGAGGAACACTTTCAATTTTGTTTCTTAGTAACCATGTATGGAAACTTTTACTAGCCAATAAGGTTTATCAAAAATTTGAGTTAAACAAATTTAACCTGCTCGCTCTTGATGCTTTGCAGCTTCGGTTCGCCCGTTGGTGTAGTCATTTGTCTGCTGGCAGCCTCCGCCTGCCCTCTCTTTGCATCCTTGGTCTTCTTCCCTGCAAAGCCCTTCTCTGCTCCTGCGTAGCTAACTGGTGGCACTCTCTTTCCATCACAACACACACTATTCCTGCAGCCATGTTGCGTGCCTAGAAGAATAACTGCTGCTAACAATTCATAAGGTCTATAGACAGGCTGCTTCGTTGGGCTGATTTGATTTCTGTCCGCTCGCTGAAGGTCGTGCCCGATCTGTTTTCCCAACGCGGGCAGAATGGTCATAGGGCACAAGGCACCGGCTAGCACCGGCTCACTTTTCTTCAAGGGCAACGTGAGACAGACAGTTGCAAAGGAATGCATGAAGGCTTCTGAAGATGATGGGCAATCTTCCTCTCACTTTCCCCTCCTTGCTAGACTTACCCCTCTGCAGCGCGACTTCCCGTCCTCCCGCCGTATGTTTGTCTTCCTCCTGTGCAGCAAGTCGTCCTCCAGTGTTCCTTCCGTCTCTGCCCTTCCCCGTTCTGCCCTATCGGTTACGGATGGTTCGATCTTTTTTTTTTTGCATATACTGACATACAACCCGATGGGCGGGCAAGGTGGGCTGCCTGTTCGTTGCTCAGATAGAAAGCTGTACACCTCTGAAGCCTACTGCCGGTATGTAGATGATTTTATTCATCAGCTCTCTGTCTGCCCCTGATGGACTGCTGAACAAGGCTTTTTGCAGTGGTTAGCATTAATTCAATAAGACCGCTTCACTCGTTCTGACTCACCCTTTGCATCCGCCTCCTTTTCTGATCTGGGGGTTCGTAAGTTCATCACATCGCTCTTACGCTCTCAACCCTCTCTCCTCTTTATGATTTCTCGTCATATTGTAGTAAATGATTGATTAGATTAAGTTCGAATAACTGTTGTCCACTTAGCTTGCAGCTGGCATAATTAAACAGACCTATACATGTATACGCTGCCCGGGAGTTCTAACTCCACCTAGGGTTTAGCATCAATCAATCAATCAATCAATCAATCATAAAAATGATAAATTTAATCTAGTTTGTCATTAAATTCGATCAAATCACTAAAATTAGTGTGCATAGTCAGTTTGATACTATACGCTCGATATTCGAATCATATTTCGATGATTCGACTAGGTTCGACTCTAGATTCGACTAGAGAATCGACTAGTGATTCGATCGTTTCTCACCGTAGCCACGTTTAATTACTTCTTTATCATGGTGGTAAAAAATCGCATTCCGTCTATAATGTAGCGTATAATACATGCCTGTGAAGAATTCTCTTTAGAATTCTCTACTATATAGTTAACAAATTTTAATATAGGTCTATCAATATAAGTTTAAGTTTAAACCTAGATCTAGATTAAATTTATTAAAAATGTGAGGCTGGGTTTAAGCTAGGATCAAATACTGATATGTTATGTTAGGTTATGTTCAAACCTAATAAGTGTCACGGATTTACGGCAGCACGGTCCTAGGAATGTGCAAAACTAATTGGGCATCATAGGAAGAATTTTTTTACTTTTTCAAGTAATATACATTTTTCAATGTATTTATTCTCTTACAAATTAGCATACTACGATATGAGGCCTATTTTAGGGCCTATTTAAGATCTCTTCTCATGTAAGCAACAACGATACAGAAAGACAGAATGATGGCAGAATGACATCAGTCTCCTCAATGATTGAGTCCTCATGAAGAGATCTGATTTCCCTCTGGGCTCAAAGGAGACGTACACTGCAGGAGACCATCCAAGCTAGCCATCCAAGAAGGTCAGGATAATACTAAGTACTGAGCGACGCTTACCAAATCGGGTACAGAGAGGAAGACGTACGTTTCTCTGTACCGATTCAATCATATTCAATCACGGTGATCAAGTCGGGAAAGACTTAGTACTCAACGACTGCCTTCCCAATCTTTGCTTTCAAGATGAGGGGGTCCCCGTGTTTCTTCAGTACACTCTCAGAGAGGAGACATGAAATGATTTCTTACATCGTCTCTGGAGTGAGAGACCACTGTTGTTTCATCGCCTCCAGCTTGAGGAACACTCGCATAGAATGGTACCCAATCTGAGCGAAGACCTTATCACGCTCTTTTTGGTTGAAGTACGCGAATGCTGCCACGCCGGCAGCTGCTGCGAATGGGTGAAAGGGAGGTGGGCCTTCTCTTTTGTTTCGATTGCATGTCGGACATTCGGCATTAAGGCGGGAGGCCAATCCTCCGGACATAAATCCTAATCCTAATCCTAATCAGATCATCGTCGTACTCAGTCCTCATCTCCATACTTCCCCCCTCAGACCCAGAGTCGACAACCGTGTACTGCATGCCTATGCATGCCTCTTTTTCTCCTCCTTGTAGGCATGGTTGGAGAGGTCCTGGGGAAAAACTTTTTATCTCGGGAGCAGATTCTCAGGGGTGCAACGTGCTTTCGCACATCGTTCATGATGGAGACGTACTTTGTCTGGTCTCGGAGATCATAGACGGGGTACTTTGGGTCCAATTTCTAGATGGATTGCCCACTATAGTCCCTCCCGTACTGAGGCTAGTCACTCTCTCTTGCTTTCCTAGGAGAAAGATCCCCCCATCATGCTCCTCCTTCTCTGCTGTCCATCTCCCCCCCGTCTCCCCCTCGTTGGTGAGGCCTGCCTGCAAAAAGATCTTTCCAATGAAGTTTTATACTAAGACAAATCTATCCTAAACGGTCTCCAACATCAAAACGGTCTCCAAAATTACTATATCTATCAAGTATTTCTAGGTACTAAACAACGATTAAAAACTTAAAACAAAGAGTTTTAAACGGTTTGAGAGTGCAATTAAGTGTTTTTTAAATCGTAGCTAGTAAGAGAATTATATAAAAATTTGATTTATGATAACTATACATATATTTAAATTTGAATGTATGATTTTAAGTTTTTAACTCTTTCAAATATTTTCTTTACAATGAATCTTAAGGTTTTAACAGAAAGATTGAAAACATATAAAACATAGTGTAGAGCTTTTACAAGTATCATAATTGATGTTATTAATATGTTTATATATATATATATATATATATATATTGTGTACTAGACTGTTTGAATACAAATCATGAGCAGAACGCTCATAATATTGGCCGTGAGCTGAAGGCACTGTTTCAGCATAACACCGCAACAATTAGACAACGAAGTTGTTCGACTCAGATAACAATTTTTTAATGCCGCCAAAACAATGATCAACATTTTCATATTGGCTTTCAGTGTACGTAACCTGTCAGTAAAGATCTGTGTGCATGTGGATCTGCCAGTGCGCGTAGACACACACATACACACACACACACACATACACACACACACACGCACACACACACACACACACACACACACACACACAAGGGGAACGGGCCGGGGGGAAAGGGGAAAAGGGAGGATTATAAGCCGGCAGAGAAACCTTGGGCATGAAGGAGAGACCGAGAGATAGAAGGAGAACGAGTACATGCACTGCAGACGCGTGTACACGCACATAAACGCGCACTCAGACAAGCTGGCTCACAGAAAGCAACAACACGCCTTCATTCTTTCTGAAAGAGGTAAGTGTCATGAGCCTTATAAGAAAGAAAAGGATGATTACACGCGCGGCATGCACGCAGACCCGCTGGCCCGGCCTGCCACTGTGCTACAACACTTCCAACCTTCATTTTCATACACTCCAGGCTCTAATTTAAAACCTTTAAAAACAATAAAAGAATCGCTAAAGATACACTTAAACGATTTTGAATATGTTTAAACTAGTTTAAACTGTTTGTATATTTAAAAAAATTTTAGAGTCGGAATTAGTGTTGGAGTCGGTCTAATCCCGTTTTCACATGGACTCACGGAACTGTAAAGCAACCCCAGCTCCTCAGCAAAGCCACCTTAATTCCGGTGCTCCCCGCCGCCGCCTTAATTGCATGCATGACAGGCGCATGCATTGACGCACGAAACACGCACGCCGCGCAGTCAAATACAATATATTTTTTTTTCTCACTAAACCCAATTAATTTAAAAACAGGAAATCGTACTGTTTGATCGCTTAAAACTCTTTGTTTTAAGCTTTTAAATATTGTTTACTGCCTAAAAAAGCTTGAGAGGTATGGTTGTTTTGGAGACCGTTTTACTGTTGGAGACCGTTCGGGATAGATTTGTCTTTACTGCTTTGTACGTAAATGATTTCCCTGAGCGAGAAGCTTTGACCCATGCATTCAGGTCGTTGATTCAGAATACATCTTATATGCCCGCTAGCACAGTGGATTTTCCTCCACTGGATGGCTTTCGGACTAAGGCGCATGTTGTCGCCCGTACCACAGATACCTCGAAGTCCCTTCCATGAGAGGAGATCTTTAGCCTGCCCTTTGTTGCACACAGGAAGGCGGCCTGGGCTTCTGTTACAGTTATTATATATAAACTTGCCCTGTGCCCATTGACCTTTACTTGCTTCTTCGAAATGGGGGTTTTGAGGCACCCGCTCACGAGGCCAGCCAAGTTTGCTGCTATTCGCTGCAAACAAAGTCAAACAATATATAGGAAGTGTTGCATCGAAACATCACTTGAAGAAGTGTTACATTCAACAGTGCATAAAGGTGTGCTGTGTCTGATAGAGGTGCTTGGGATTTGCGTCTCTAAGGTCATCCAATCTTACCTTTTGAGGCTTCCCAGTGGTTTGGGCCTGTCGTAGCGTTCTCGGACTAAGAGAGGTTCACGGCTTCAGTCATTTCAGGAAAAACTTTGTTCTTTGCATTTTGCTCCTGCACGGCCAAACTGCTAAGAGGCAAAAAGAATATAGCTGTGTCTAAAAAGGCGCGCAGAGAATCGCAGAGGGGAACTCACCAGGTAGTACTCTGTGCAGATTCCTCTGTGTCAGGAATTCATCTGTATCAGGAATGACATTGCATACATGCAAGCATGTATGCAGCATGCAAATGATCTCTTGGTTGAGATCGAACTAATACCGAGGCACATGCAGAGCACCGACAAGGCAGTGAAGCAAAGGGAAAAAAGGGACGCGCGCTGATTAATAATTCCGGAGTGGGCCCGAGACCGCAAGTCCATGCAGAAGGGCTACAGGCCATATGCAGATTTTAATATGAACCCATGATGCACCCACTAAAGAGATGCGTTGCATTCTGTTACCCTCAGCTAGACTGACCCTGTGTCCATCGATTTTCACTCGATTCTTTGAAATTGGTGTTTTCAGACACTCGCCCATCGGATTCAGGCCAGCCAACTTTGCTGCAAACAAAGCCAAACAACAGAGAGCGTTGCATCGAATTTTCAAACATCACTTGAAGAAGTGTTGTATTCAACAGTACACAATTAGCTGTCGATGTACATTCTTTATGCAAACTGCAAAAACCTAGTCTGAAGCGGACACAGACCGCCAGATGAGACCATGCGAGAAATATCCCTGCTGGATACCCCGCTGGCTCGCTGGAACACAACGACGCAGAACACAGTCTCGGTTGTTTCAGATTTACAAACCAAGCCAACAGAATTAACAAAGTGGCATACTCTCTCTCTCTCTCTCTCACACATACACACACACACACACACACACACACACATACACACACACACACACACACACACACACTCACACATACTCCCTCTCTTTCTCTTCTTTCTTTTTCTCGCCTTGTGTCATATCTTCTCGATGGATGGAAGCATGAAAGAAGCAGAGAAGAAAAAGAAGAAGCAAAAGCAAAAACGAGCGCAAAGAACGGAACCGCCGACAATGATGAACATATGAAAACAAAAGGGCTTGAGTTTTCGTTCCAAACCAGGCCCACTGTTTTTAGACATATATATACCTTTCTCTGTGCATCTCTTTCCCTCCACTCGTCCTCCTATGATCTACAAAATATACAAAATCACCTTGTCTAAACGACTGTTCCACTCACACGCAACTCCAAAAGAACAGACCCACCATCTGATAAAGAAAGCCATGACAAGAAACATTTATGCGTACACAAAGAAACAAAGCAGACAAACTCGCTTCCGCTCACCTCTTGAAAAAAGAGAGGCCTCTGGGCAGATCTGTGTAGGAAGTCCTTGCCCTAAACCCGTCTTCACCTCTATACCTTATCCTGGACAGTGGATATCACGGAGCCAACAAAAAACATTTCATCAAAACAAAAACCTTTCCACTCAAACACCAAGTTGAACCCCACAATACTGACATTGAAGAGTGGAAACAGGAATGCGAAAGCGCGAAGGGAGTTGATGGGGGAAGAGAGGCAAGAAAATGAGGAGGCGGCAAAAAAGACAGAAAAACAACACACCTTCTCCTACTTTCAAAAATCTATACCCTCCTGCTCATATGACACCTGAATGGTACCATTGAGGCAGGGCATCCACAAGAGGAAGCGGGGGGAACAGGGTGAAAGATGAAAGGAAACAGAAAAAGCGAGGATATCGAGACAGACTTAATATAATGAACAAATACACGCCCGTGGCAGTCCCATGGCAGTCCCATATGCATGCAACACGCAGTGAACGCATATGAACGCATAGGCCGCGGGCGGGCCTTGGGCCCAATTCGCAGTACCATGGCAAGGCGGCGTTTCGCGGCGGTCGAAGGATTGAAGGAACTTCGATGATGCATGCAGTTCAATTCTTGTGAAGCATGCAGATCAGTGTGTCGAAAGCCTGAAAAGCCCGACGCATAACCCAACAACCCAGACTCTGAGTGCTATGCGGATGGGTGCATTGTTTGACTGTGTGCAAAGACATTAGGTCTGAAGTGCTGTGGACTGAAGCTGCGGCGTCTGTTTGATTGTCCGCTTTCGAAAAAAGGGCAGGTTTTTGGTTTGATTTGTCTTTCTGCCCTCTGGCTGTCTCCGTTACAAGTATACAAGACATGAGTGCGAAGCGTGCTTGTCTCCCGCTTCTTTTGCTCGTCGGACTCGTGAGTGGTTTCGACGAGTGCCCACCAGGATGGTATGAAACGGTCGGAAGCTGTCTGATGCATCCCCTGACGCCTGAGGGTTTGCCTATGAAGTTACCATGGGTGGAGGCAGAGAACTTTTGCAGAGAGAGGAAGTCTCACCTCGCGAGCATGCTCGATTCTTCTGACAGGAGAGAGCTTGGTCGTAAGTGCCGTCTTGGAGGCTCCAGAGCATGCTGGGTGGGACTGAACGATCGTGCAAAGGAAGGAGAGTTTGTGTACACAGACGGAACCGGATTTGATTTCCAGCCTTGGGGAAACACTACACAGTGGTCCGTAATGAATACATACGTGTTTTTCAGTTCTACGAAAAAGCAGTCCCTGACGCAGAGATCATGGATGAAACAGGCTATCTGTCTCTGGTCTTACTTCTTTGGTCGCTGCTGCTTGTTTTTTCTGCTTTCCCCCCTTGCGCTGTGGAGGTTCTCTGCCCGTTTTCTCACACATTTCCCACACACTACGAGGTCTGTACGTCTCTCTCTGTGAGTACGTGCGTGTGCAGGTACGCAGGCCCCGACAACCGCGGGGGGACGCCTGCCGACTGCAACTCCCCCGACAGAGCCGGAGACCCCGCATGCCAGGCCGACTGCGTGTACCTGAACGCCACGTGGGGGGTCAATGCATTGTTCGACCAGAGCTGTGCGACTTCAATGGCATTCGTGTGCGAACAGCCAGTGAGGCAGTTCAACGGGTCGGAGGGATTCCGTCTCACTCAACTTCCGGGTGGTGCCAATGGACGAGAAATGGTCAGCAAGGTTCTGGAATTTCAAAGAAGACGGGTGAGAGAGTGCGATGGGTTTGGTGAAAAGCGTAAACAAGACAGAGACGAACAATTGATTCCTACTTGCTCTATCCGCTTTCTCTCTGTCTCTTTCTTTCTCAACCCCCCCCCCGGGTGCCTTCTTCACGGCAGGGCAAGCGAGCTTGCAGGGCGGCACCCTTCTTTTGTGACGCCAGAGCCCTGGTCTTTTCCTCTTCTGCTTCCCCTTTCTTCTCCTACTTCTTGTCGGCTCCTTTTCTTTCCTTCCCTTTTTGTCGCCCTGTTTCCGAACGCACGCAGGTTCTCAGCCAGGTTGACTTCTTCACGTCTCCCGAGTGCTCTGCCGAGACTCTCAAGTGCCCCACCGAATGGACTTCCTCTGACATCAATCCCTGGTCAAGAGACCGCAACGAGAGGGAGGAGAATCTCAAGGGTCTCTGTGGCGCTGCAGAGTCGCCTGCAGATGGTTGGTGCATGCATGCACGTCTGTGTGTGTGTGTGTGTGTGTGTGTG
>JAHBMJ010000562.1:10622-21738 GCA_018398765.1 Chromera velia | reverse complement strand
GTGAGTGAGTGTGTGTGTGTGTGTGTGTGTGTGTGTGTGTGTGTGTGTGAGCTTGAGTTTCCGTATGTTTGCTGAAGCTCTTTCATTCGTTGTCACCTCATTTCCTCTTCCGACTCATGCACACACGCACTCTCTGTGGTGTTTTCTCCCTGTCCGCTTTTGTGTCAAACTCTGCAGAGACACGCGTGACCTGCGCGGAGGATGACGACTCCCGAGGAAACACCCGGAGGATCCCGCAGCGCTGGCGGTGGATGGGAAGAAGACGCCCCCGGAGCGTGTGCATGTTCCCCTATGTGAGGGCTGACTTTGCAGGCACAGAGGTGATCAACTGTGCACGCATCGAGAGAGGGACTGCATCTCTGAATGACACCTGGGCGATGGAGATTGCTGTGCGTCAGTTTTTTGTTTCCTTTTCTTTCTTTCTTTGTCCTTTTCTGTTCAGCTGCTTCCTTTCGATTCGTGGGCCCCTGTATTCTCTTCCTCTCAGCCTGTCTCTGTCTCTCTCTCTCTCTCTCTCTCTCTTTTTCTCTCTCTCTGTGTGTGTGTGAGTGTGTCCGTCTCTCGCGCCTCACACTCAGGAGAGTCCCAGTACATCTCTGTGAGCCCGTCTCGCCTTTCTTTCAATGCGTTTGTTCCCTTCTCTCCTTGTCTCCGCAGCTTGGCCAGCGTAAGTGGACTGTGCCTGTGAACCCTGGGAGGTCTGTCGAAGTGCGCATCCCCTTCTTGCCATCGTGGAGGTCCTGGCGCGTAAAGAAGAATCAGAACTTCATCCTCGAGCTTCCAGTCGCCAACCTGGCAGCAGATCAGGTGAGTTTGGAAAAAATGGAAACGCAGAATCGAATGAGAGGCACGACAACACTGACTCTAGAGACGGGCTAAATTGCAAAAAGGAAAGCGGAAGAGGGATGTGGAAGTCCAGCCAGTCCGGAAAGCGTTTCTGTGAGCCCTCCTTTCTTTCCGTTTTAAAATTCGGCTGCCTTGCGTTTTTTGTTGTTTTTCTACACCTGGCTTCATCTCATTCGTCTCTGTGGTTGTCCTGCCGACATCCTCTGTACGTGCAAGCCTGTGTGGTTTCCATCCGGTATGCTGGTATGCTTGCCTGCCTGCCTGTCTGCCTCACGCTTTGCACTTCCGTACACAGGAATGGGTCTCGTAGCTTTCTCAGACAGCCGCCGACCCTCAACAGCTTGCACACGTCGAACAGTGCAAACGCACGATCGATAGATGCAACCCTCTTTCGAGAGCGCTTTCACCTGCATTGAGGCATTCAGCGAGTGCCAAAATCGCTTACCGTCCTGCTTTTGTATGTGCACTTTGGACCGCTTCTTTTGTCACCTAGTAATCGCGTGAACATGGATTTATGCTATGTAAATTAATGCAGCTGTCCGACATCCGCCTCAAAGTTGTGAGGAGACCCCAAAACGCCCGCTGGGGTCGCACCGGTCGTCCTTTTGGCATGGACATTTGTGCGGTAGACTCTGAAGATGTGGAGGGACTGGAGACGACGGTGGGACCTTCATCGAGATCTGCAGAGAGGAAGGAACTGACAAGGGGCATCAACACGGCTGACCTGGACCTCCTGGATGCCTCTGGGGCGAAATTCGACATGCTGCAGTGGAAGGGGGAGGACGGAGAAGGACTGACAATCGACGATCCATGTACGTTTATCTGTGGGCTGTCCGCTTGCCTGCCTTTCTCTTCTTGTCGCCTCACTTCTCTGTTTATCTTACCGCTTTTGAGGTTTGTCTCTGTTCCGCTCCATACCTTCATGGCGCCTTCCTGATTGTGCAGCTGTCCTGCGTCTGTTCGCCGATGCCTTTGATGTCTTCTTTTTTCTTTCACCTTTGCCTCTCAGTGCGCAGGTCTGCTGTTTGTCTACCTTTCTGTGCGTCTCTCCTTTCTGTCTGCCTATTTTTGTTTTTTCTTTCTTTGCCTTCTCTCTGTTTCTCTCTCCCTCTCTCTCCCTCCCCCTTCCTTCTCTCTCTCTCTCTGTGTGTGTGTGTGTGTGTGTGTGTGTGGGCACGCGCGTACACGTGGCTCTCTGCGTGCAGCCCTTTATACTGTATGCATCTGCGCATGGGGCAACCAGTGCGATGAGCTGCCAAACCAACAGTACAACAGATACGCTTGGCTTCGAGTCGGGCAAATAATTGTTGAGGGCGTCCGGGAGCTTCATCCCATCACTCTCCAGACTGGAAGGGCGCAATCGTAAGTTTTTTTTTTTTTCGGGAGAGGGAAACATTGACCGAGGAGCGTCCGCGGGCGCGCGTGTGTTCGTCCCTGTTGCGTGTCCCCCGCCTGCCGAAAAGCAGTGCCCATGTCTCCGACCGGCCAATGTGTATGCGTGTGTATGTGTGTGTGTGTGTGTGTGCGCGCGCGCGCGAGAGAGAGGGTTTGCCTGGGGGTATATGCGGCTTCCTGTGTATGATCATCTTCAGCATCATGATTCGTGTCGTCCAACTTTTTTTTTTCACCACCAGTCTCTTTTGTGCCAGGCTCCCGCTCTTTTCTTCTGAACTTCATTTCCCTACGTGGTGTGCAAAGACTGTCAGAGCAATCCTTGTGGTGGTCGAAGTGTTTCTCTCTCTCTCTCTTTCTCTCTCTCTCTCTCTCTCTGCCTGCAGCCTGGGTGTGATTGGAACCGGTTTGATTTACGGGAGAGACCAGAGGACCCACTGGAACGCCCGGACGAAGTTTGTGTCGAAGGGCGATGACTGCTTCACGGGAGTGAACGACAACGAGAACATCGTGAACGTGAACTGCGACCCTGAGAGGCCCTGGGTGAGTGGGGGAGGGAGGAAGTGTCTTTCTTCTGAGTGATCGAAACAGCATGCGTCCATCCAGTCTTCCTGACGACTTGTGTTGACGGCAAGAGCGGATGCTCCTGAAGTTTCATCTCTGCCTTATTGGAGCACAAATATTTTTCCCTTTTGTCTCGATCTTCTCTTTCTGGATGCGCTTTCTTTCCCTTCTTCGCCCTCCAAATGCCTCACTCACCTCAGTATCAACCTGCTCCCGCTCTTTTGCTTTGTGTATCTGAGAGTCCTCCCTCCATCCTGTCTCGATGGGTATCTCTGTCCGCTCCTGCGTGCGTTCGTGTGGGCATGAAGGTGTGTGACTCCCCCCCGACCTCCCGTGCTGCGACCTGGCCTTGGGAGGGATTCCGGTGGAACAACATCGGGTTCAGATTTGAGGAACCTACAGAGCTCCAGCAGTGCTTCTGCTTCGAGAACTGTGACAAGAGCGAAAACTGGTCCAAGGTCAGCCTGCCTGATCGCCCTCCTAGTTTGCCTTCATTCCTGTCTCTTCTCCCCTACGGACAGCAGATTCCCTTCCCTCTCTCCCGCCCCAAAAGGACGACCTTAACTTTCCTTTGTCTCTCATCCTCTCAATTGTCACGCGTTTTCTCCTTGTTCCCCCCTCTGCGCCTTCCAGGTTAGAGATGTGGTAGTGGCGATTCCTATTCCAGAGGAGAAACAGTCGGAGAACTGTGGGGATGCCCGGGGGCCCTGTCTGAACGGGGGTGTCTGCGTGACGATGCCGGACGGAATCAACGAGTGCGACTGCCCTCACTCGCATTCTGGACCCACCTGTTTCGCCTCCTGGAGTCGCATTCCTCGCTATGCCTCCTTCACCGACTCGGAGCCAAACGCTGCGGCACAGGTCGGTCCGTGGGTGGGTTAGTGGTTGCGCCCGTGTGTGCAGGATTCGGCTGCTTCTGTGTGGAAGTTCATGGCGTTATGGGAATGGATTCTTGGGTGTGAAGGAGAAGGCAGAAGGCAGAAGACTGACGTTTGTGTGCAGTCAGATAGCACGGTGGACATGACGTTGGTGTGCACACAGAACATACAGTGTCGATGCCTTCAATGGAAGAGTTTCGCCTTCAACGTCCCTTTTGCAACGTTTCTTTCCCCGTCACTTTCATTCCCGAGGCCTGCATGCACACTCTGCAAAGTCCTTCTTGGGGATGACAAAATACTTACCGATGGAAGCATGCACGCGGGAGCGTGATGCGTGTGTTTATGTGTGTGTGTGTGTGTGTGTGTGTGTGCGCGCGCGCGCGTATGTACTGATTCATATCTCTCTGTCTGTCTATCTGCAGGCCGCGTACGAGGAGCAGGTCCAGAAGGTCGGACTCGACAGAGACGAGCCAGAGGACTGGGACGACTTCTACGTGGCGGCACATCCTGACCCCACCCCTGAGCCTGCAGTCGCGGAAGAGGAGACTTCTGAGGACAGCAAAGCTCAGGAGAGTTTGGAGGCAGACGAGAACAGACAACAGCAGATCTCTCCTGACGTGCCTCCCCCCCCTTCCATCCCCATTCCCTCAGGGAAAGGCACGCCTGCTTCTGATGACTCAACAACCAACGCCCGCAGAGCCCTCATCATGGCTCTCTGTGTCACAGGAGCAGTGGCGGTTGCCGTGGGTCTCTTCTTCCTCTGGTGCTGCTGCTGCCGTCGCAAGTCTTCCTCCTCCTCTGCCTCCGGTGCCCGTGCAAGACGGACGTTCAGAGAGGACCGCTTTGGAGGAGCCTCTGCTTCCTCCGCCGCTCTGCAGGAGTCCCAACTCACCAATGTTGCAGCTCTGCCCCTCGCAGACGAGGGTGACGAGGATGGGGGGAAAAAGAAGCCCGCAAACAGGAGTGACAGCAAGCTGACGGTGAAGCAGAACTCGTATGTGAGTGATGACGTCGACATCGACTTGGAGAAGGACGAGAAACCGAAGGCCGTTGACCCCGTCGGCACGTCCCCAAGACAGCAGCAACACCCCGGCACCCTCCCCGTTGTCTCACGCCTGAGCTCGTCAGCGAGTATCAGTGTAATCGGGCGCTCTGGCGGCAGTGACCCCGGTGACAACAGAAGCACAGGGGCAAATTCTGATCGGGGGTCGGACGAGGGGGTCACTGGTGCTGGGCGTCCGTTTCCTTCCAGGTCCAACACTGCGCCCTCCGTGAGGCAGCTGGGCAGAGAGACGGCGGAGAGGAAGGAGGAGCCCTCGTTTGACTCACTTTTGTAAGAAGAGTCTGCTCCGAGATGAAAATTTCGGGTGATTTCTGTATGCCTGACTTCAGCAGTCGCTTTTTTCGTCTTGCAATTGTTTGCATTCGTTCCTGCTTCATTCCTTGCTGTCTTCCTTTCTTTCTTTCCCCCTTTCTGCTTTTCCTTTTGTGTGTGTGCCTCTCTGCCTGTCTGTCTTTTGGAAGCGAATGAGAAAAGAGTCGCAGCCTTTTTCTTTTTTTTTTTCTGTGCGTCTCTATTCAAGGAGTTGTGCTTGCACTTTCTGTCTTCACGTATTGATTCTCGGGCAGACACGTTTGACTGCCAATATGATTGAAAATGAAAAGTTACTCTTTTTTAGTTATGGCCTCTCATCAAAGTTGGGAGGGATGAGTGAGCGAAAAGGCCTCCAATGGGGTTCATTTTGGCCTGCAGTGAGTGCTCTTCTCTCAACTGCAAAGAGAACGAGAAAGGTCTGCTGTTCAGATCAGAGAGGAGAAGACGAACAAAAGAAGGGGGCAGGAGGAAAATGAAGCCAGGAGAAACGACAACGATGGGTTGGATGCGGGTGGACGAAGAATCAGAATAAGAATAAGAAGAAATAATGGTAACGGAAACGATGGATGGATGGATGGGTGGATGGATGGGTGGATGGATGGATGGATGGAAAGATCAAATTGATTGACCGTCGCACAAAAGGACTGTGGGAGGAGAGCAGCACAACAGACCGCTGTCCGCATTCTTCGTAGTCATGCCTGTCGCGTCATCTTGCCTGCGTGTCGGACTTGTCTCACACGATCTGTTTGGTCTGGTCCCACTGGAGAAAAGAGTATGCCCAAATGCGTGCGAGACTTCGTCTCTCTGTGCCCAAAAAGAAAAATTAAGTCAAGCAGTCTGTACGCACGCATACTTTGATACACGTATGTACGTGTGTTTCCGTGCGAAGAAATGGAGTCCATTTTGTTTACTTTGTTTGCTCCACGCTCCTGGCCCTCAGGGACCAAAGGAAAGCAATGGAAAGAGGGATTGGATCATTTTTGCTTCTCCATTTGTGTCATTTTGGCATATGTCTGTACCATATTATTGCTAAAAAGAAGACGAAGAAATTTGCATCACATCAAGTTTCACGGGTGCTGCAAGGCAGCTCTAGTAGAAGCTCGGTTTCCCCCCCGTTTCTTCGACGGGAAGAGAAGATCGACCAAGAGAGACATGCAGACAGATGAAGAAAGAGGAACGGCGCGCGGTCTCTCCAGCCTTCTTCTCGTCCCGTTGCCGTCTACCGAATAGATAGAAAGCAGGAAAATAGACGACAGGTCATGCTTGAACGGGTGGGCTTCCAATTTTTCTCTTTTCCGTGCCGAGGTGTCTGCATCCGTTCACGGCTGCTTTATGAGTCTTCATTTTCATTTTCTTTTGTTCATCTGTGTTTGCCTGAGTGTTTGTATCAAGTAAACCTTTCTTTTCTTCCCTTCCCTTCCTTCCTTTTTGGTTGGTGCTTCATTCCTCTCTTCAACTCTCCCGGTATATCTCGGAGAGGGCTGAAAGAAGAATCAGAGACCCGTTATTCTCTTTCTTTCTATACCTACATGGGGTGCTCTGCTGTTCGCTCTTTTTTTCTGTTGCTGCTTCTTCATGAATGCATTTGCATCTGTACTCGAAAGATCTGTCAGCTCGATGGGACCACGCCTCTCTGATTGTGGGTCTGTTTCGGTTCTGTTCTGTCTTGTGTTGTTGATTTTTTTTTTCGGGGTCTGGATGGACACAGACAGTGCTCGTCAACTTGGTATCTAGATGTCTTTCTTCTCTCTCTCTTCTCTGGTCGAGATGACTTCGCCGTTGCATTGCGGATCCGCTGCCTGGAGTGGAGTGGCTGGTCCAGACGCACAATTAAGCGGCAAAGTCTCACGTAATTATTGAAGCATCGATCCAGGCAGACGAGGTCCCTCTCAACACTTATAGACAGACTGTATGTTTTCTTCTTCCTTCCCTCCTTCCTTCCTTCCTTCCTCCCTCTTAAGAGTCCATCAGAGAGACAGACAAGCAAAACGAAGGAAAGGAGGAAGGAAGGAAGCACGGAAGGAAGGAAAGAAGAAAGGAAAGAAAACAGAGAGAGATCAAGTGTGGTAAAAAGGGGCGGAAACGGAGAGGTGTGAAGATGAGAGAAGTCGATTTGCGCATGCGCATAATCAAACACAAGAACACACGAATACACGGACGGAGGGAAGGAGAGAGAGAGAGAGAGAGAGAGAGAGAAGTCCACCAGTGTATCATGCATCAATGAAAAGCAAAACGCATTCTTCCGATTTGGATGTCGGAGGCCTGACAGAGTGACTAGCTCGAGGGTTTCGACGGGGCGCAAGGACGGGGGAGAAGACAGAAGGACAAAAGAGGCAGCGAGCGATGCCGGCGTTTGCTGCCTGGGAGAGGGTGGACATGAAGTCGGAGACAACACAAGCAGTCTCCAGAAAGACGGAAAGAAGCGTCAGATGAAAGAAGATTCCTTTCATGCATGCAGACTTGAGTGGCTGGCGTTGCGGCAGATTGGGTCAGCTGTGACGAGTGTGAGTCCTCTCTTCAGTGCATGTTCTGCTGCAAACGCGCAAACGAAGCCCGTCAGTCAGACTGCTCTTGAGCGTGCTCTTGTCATTCATTCCATTTTCATTCGCTTGTTTGCATGGGTTGACTTGACTGTGTCGATCAATGCATCTTCGTTTTTGGAGGTGGTGTCTCTCGTGGTGTCTGCCTTTTGCCGAGTGGTCAACCCGGCAAACACGTACGATCAGTGACTGAGGAAATGAGGGAGTGAGTGAGTACCTTCTTGAATGTTTGTCAGGTCAATTCCTTGCCGTGTTGTGATGAATGCGCAGTGAAATGAAAGAAGCTAGACAGAAAACCGGCAGGACACAGAAAAACCGGACAGAAAGCTGGACAGAAAAGATATAAAGGAGGGGCTGGTATGCTACAGTGCTACTCAGGCTGCAAGGCCTTCCAAGGCTTCCATTAATTTCTTAGGTGCGTTTCACCATGAAACGTTGCGCTGCGTTAGACACTGTGTAATATACACGTTAGATGATGTCATCATGTCAAAACCCTAGACATCCCTACACAAAAGTGGAGAACTTGAAATATGTTAGAAATATTATAAATATATAAAAAGTTTCCCCTCCTTGCTAGACTCACTTTCCCCTCTTTGCTAGACTCACCCTTCTGTAGCGCGACTTCCCATCTTCCCCCCGTATGTTTGTCTTTCTCCTGTGCAGCAAGTCGTTCTCCGGTGTTCCTTCGGTCTCTGCCCTTCCCCATTCTGCCCTGTTGGTTACGGATGGTTCGATCTTTTCTTTTTTGCGCATGCTGACATACAACCCGATAGGTAGGCAAAGTGGGCTGCCTGTTGGTTGTTCTGATAGAAAGCTGTGTGCCTATGAAGCCTGCTGCCGGTGTGTAGATAATTTTATTTATCGGTTCTCTGCTTACCTCCGATGGACTGCTGAACAAGGCTTTTTGCAGTGGTTGGCATTAATTTAATCAGACTGCTTCACTCGTTGTGACTCACCCTTTGTATCCGCCTTCTTTTCTGATCTGAGGGTTCGCAAGTTCATCACATATCGCTCTAAGATTTGCGCTCCTAACCCTCTCTCCTCTTTATGATTTCTCGTCATATTGTAGTAAGTGATTGATTAGATTAAGTTCAAATAACTGTCGTCCATTTAGCTTGCAGCTGGCATAATTAAACAAACCCATGCATGTATACGCCGCCCGGGAGTTCTAACTCCACCTAGGGTTTGACATCAATCAATCAATCAATCAAAAAAGTATAAGAAATATAGTAAATGCCCTTCTCACTCTATAGGTGAATGAATGTGAACGCACTGAATGGAACTTGCATTTTATGCTTTGGTTGACCAGGGCCTAAATCGTAGCTCGCCAGCTTTAACCGCAACAATATACAATACAATATCTATAAAAAAATTGAACTATAATGATTTTTTCGATTAGGCACCGGTGTTAAGAGTAACCTTGATGGTTTGAAATGAGGGCTCATCTATACTAAATTATATTTTGAAAAGCAGCTCTTTTGAACGAGTATAAACGAGTAGCAACCGTTGTACGCCGTCATAAATCGCCGCGCCTTAATAAATAACCGTTATACAGCCCAAAGCCGTGCACACTACTGTTTTTTTTAAAAATTAAGCTTACCAATTATTAAAATCTTGTAGTTTAGATCAGAGATAAGAGTTTGTCAATGTTGTTATAAATCAGAGATAAGGATGCCGTAAGCATGCATGCCTACGTAGCCGTCTGGGGACGTGCGCTAAACCGCACTAAGCGCCGCACTTGGGCCGCTTCCTGGGCTGTTTCATGATACATAAATTTTTTATTCGACTTGAAGATTCGGCGTAAAATTCCTACAGAGTTATGCAAATTGCACTTAGTTTAACAATTTATCAAGATGACGGAGTTTCCAACCGACATCGAGTTAGCTAGAGTTAGCGTATTATCTTGTCGAGTCGGAGGCAGCGCTTCAGAGACAGAGACAGGCAAGAACGTGGGCCGGATTCTATTTGAGAGCACACAGTTGAGGGGGTCATTGAAGAGGGGGGGGAATTGAAGGAGATGAAGAAGGGGGCAGGGGAATGGGATCAAGCAGGGGAAGGGTGCCGAAAAAGGTCATTAAATAGAGTGGAAGGTGAGAGAAGAAGCTTAGCCTAGCAATAACTGATTATAAGGCCAGCTTGCATCCGTTGATCAGCTGGTACGTACAAGTTTGAGAGAAAACGGCCCAGAAATGGCTGAGAGCTCGTATTGTTACTGCCGAAAGGAGACGGCTCGGTGAGATTTCCCCATTCTCATACCAGATGGCGGGATGGAGCGAGCTGCCGGCCACTGTGTGGCTCCTCCTTCTGGCTGCCTGGCTGAGGGTTATCACACCAACGGGATGGGTGACGGCTTTGTCCCCATTCCTTTCTGTTAACCATCTAGCCGTCTCCTGCCTCCTGCTCTGTAAATATCTTTTGTGGCCACGGAGGGAACCTGTAGAGATTTTTTTGCAAAGATGGCGGCACATCCTCTTTTGCAAAGCCGTCCACTTCGTCCAAAGAGTCTTCTGTCCACACCGAAGCGCGTTGAAAGACACGGTTGAGCTGAAAGTGTTCTTAGTTTTCGAAAGATGGAGAGCTGGGGTGCTGAGATTTATGAAATCAGCCTTCCGTCTCCTCACAGATAAAGATGAATTGATTCGACTTCTAGAGCTGGAAGAACAGAGAACAGAGGAGATCATCTGTCGCTACCTTGTCTCTCCGTTTCTCCTGGCATTCCTATTCTTTCAACTCCTCTTTTCCATCCTTGTCATTCCTCTGTGTGCTGTCGTTCTGGCAAGGGTGTGGGAGGCTTGCACCCATGAAACAGCACTCGGATGGGTCATCCTGGCACGAACGTCCACGACCATCGAGGAGGGCCTCCAGCTGTGTCTTGAGGCAGCAACTGGGCATCGGCAGGCCCATACAGGTCGAATCACTACATTTCTTCCCCGGCGGAGACCTCGAGAAAAAAGGTCAGTCGCTCGCCTCATCGCTTGCACTGCCTTCCTCATACTCGTTGCGTCTCCGGCGCTCGCCGCCCACTTGCCCCCTAACGCCCTGTGTGCGCAGACGGTGAAGGGAATCCCTTGGAGCGCCCCACCCCCCACCATCTCCTACGCACACATCCAGAGAGTCAGATGTTCTGGTTTCTCCATCTCCCCCTCCTTCTCATCAGAGGCCTAGGTAGCCGGCACAGCACACAACACTGATCCACTGAGGAGGTTCACCAAACGTTTCCGCTACCGCTGGCTCCATTCCTCCAACATCCCCCTCCTGACTCCACATGACCTCCGCCACCTAGATTTGCTGCCACTCTCTCCGTGGGATGCGTATTTGTTGGCAGGGCTTATAGATGAACGGACGTATACAGGCTTCTTCCGCCCCCCACCATCTAAAGCAGATAAAAAGGAAGAAAACGCAAAGAAAAAATGCAGAGTAGCACCCTGTTTCTCAGCACAAAGAGCAGACAGGCAGCTAGGCCAGGTGGTGGCTGGTCATGTCCGAACCTCCTCCACCGTTCCTCCCGCCTCCCCCCCCCC
>JAHBMJ010000562.1:0-10336 GCA_018398765.1 Chromera velia | reverse complement strand
CCCGCCTCACACAAGCCCCCACACCCACTCCAACACCCGCCCCCAGTATGCAGCATTCTTTGTTGGAGGACTGCTACGACTCAACTTCAAGAAAAGTCACCGTTGGGGCCAGCGTCCGACCCGAGCCCGACCTATCCGCCCCTTCTCTCTTCTTTTGTTCCTTACCTTGCGATGTCACTCCATCCCATGCAGCTTGCCCCTCCACAACTCGGACAGCAAGCTCATGCAGGAGCATGGTTCCCCCTAGGGGGACAGAGAGGGAACAACCTCGCGGCCCACATCACCAACGGCAATATACCTGACCCCCTTCTCGACCCGCCCCCCCGACTAGTAACAGGAGACGACAGCCAGCGCAAAGAACAAGAGGATGTGGTGATGGGAGGCACTGAGGGGGACCGACAAACGACGGTAACCGATGGTGGGGCAGCTACAGCAAGCAGACAGCCGCCCCCAAGGCCACATCCCCACTAATTCACAGGTTTTGACGCAAACGGAAAGCTTTCGGGGTCAGACATAGAATCTGATGACGGAGAAGAGTCAGAGAGAGAGGCACCCGCTAGGAGTCTAGCCAAGAGCAGAGCACTACCCCCTAACCGGGTGAGAGGAGGACTTGCCCCAGAAAACCCAGACTCGAGCGTACGAGGGGCACAGGGAAAAAGAAAAAGACCAAACGGACGGTATGCAGAAGACCGCTGGGAGAACCCTATCCTTTCAGCAACTGTACGACCCACCGAATGGAAGGCAAGAGGGAGGCCTAAAGCACGTCCAGTGCAGCGGGAGGGGGGGGGGGGCGCCTCCAGCTTAAGCAGCATCAGCAGCAGTAGCAGCAGCAGCAGCAACCCTGCCGCAGCCATAGCCGTAACAGCAGCAAACTACGGCCAAGTGCCTCTGCAAGGAGGGTCCTAAGGGAGGCCGCTCTCACAGATCTTCCGCATGCTTCAGGGAGGGAATTGGGGAAGACGAGAGAGGAGAGACAGGATGTAGACCGACCATGATGCCGAGGAAGAAACGGAAGATGAAGGGGAAGAGAGGGCCGACACAGAAGCAAAAGAGGAAGAAGAAAGAGAGAGAAGAGAAGAGGGGGAAGGAGAGCCATTGGATGGAGGGTCAGACATCGACGACCTCACAGATTTGTTAGAGCGACGGGAATGGGGAGAACAACCACCGGAGGGACAGCAAGGGATCAGAAGAAGGGCAGATAGAGGCGCGGGGTCACAGCCTGCTGTGAGGGTTGCTTTGTTAACGGGGGGAGCGAGGGAGGAGGGAGAGAGGGAGGGAGAGGGGGGGGCAGAAAGGAGGGAAAGAGACAATGGGGGGAGGGGGAGAAACGAAAATGAGGAGGATCTCGAAGTGACTATTGCAGAGTGGGAGGAAAAATGGAAATTTTGGGACTCTATAGATCTCGAGACCGAAGCCCCCGACGACCTAGACATATCGACGGATAAACATATCAATGCCATCCTTCGCCCCGCACTGCTTGCCATCCTGGAAGAGTGCGCCCAGAGAATTCAGAGTGATGACCTCGCAGTAGCAGAGAGGGCTTGGAAAGCGCTCTTCTATTTTTTGTCCCTCTTTCTAAGGGGAGATAGGAGAGGAGGGAATGTATTTCTTGCAGCACGGAGACGCCGAATATCAGCCTTTTGGAGGGAAGAATTTGAAGTCTTAGTTTTATCTTTGAGATCCGATATTGTCAGAATGAGAGAGAAACAGATAGAGAAGAGGAAAGGGAGGACACCGTCACAGCAGGCCGCCAAAGACAGCATGCGCCGCCACGTGGATGCCCTCATCAAAGACGGGGCCCTCTTCAAAGCAGTCTCCTGCCTAGGCTCCTTAGGGATCGCTACCCCAAACATGAAGACATTCCGCAAGCTGAAGGATCTCCACCCCCCGTGTAGGACCCGATACGAGACCAAACGACTGACTGAATATACAGAAACAAGAGCAGATCAAGAGGCTCTGAATGCAATTGTAACCGAAATTGAAGCCAAATTAGACAGAGCTCAAGAAAGAGAGAGAAAGTGGTTGCTATCGAAAGACTCCACCACTCTAAAACACGCCACGCAAAGCGAATTGTTGGCATGAATGAAGGTCACCCTCGTACTCACACACTCACCCATACCGGCCCTGCGACTCTTGCGAAACATCTGTCTGCGCCTTCTATCGTAAGACCTGCGATTCGATGCATGTGATGGTTACTTACCTCTCTTCCCGTCTCACCTTTGAATGTTCTTTTTCCATCTCCCGCGTACATCTCCCGTCCCCCCTCTCTACCGGTCTTCCTGTCTGCGTCTACTGCCTGAGAGTCTCTGTTGCAGTTGTCGCACTCCTCCCACAGAAGGGAAACGACATCAGCGATTTAGAAAACATCTTCTAGATGCAGGGTGTTTAGAGTTGCGAGAGTGAAGCCCCCTCCCGTTGTATGATGCAGGTCTGGCAAAGGGGTAATAAAGCATTGTCCTAGACTCATGTACTGCATGATGGCCTATAGACTAATTAATGATGATGATAATAATGATGATGCAGCAGTTGCAGCAGCTGGTCAATTGGCTGAACAGCTATGGCCTGGACTTATGAAAATGGCTTGCGAAGCTAAAAACATTGATTTCTCTTCTTTTCCATCCGCTCCCCCCCCCCCACTATCTGCTCCCAACTTATGTGAGCAACCGGTACCCTTGTCTTTCTGTGAACGGGAAAAGTTTCTGCTGAAAGAATGGGAAGCCACGTTGGCCGGCCCGACAAAAGAAATCAAGCAGAAGGATTTAGATGGTCAACAGGGCAGGAAAAAAGTGAGACAAAAGAAAAAGGCCAAATGGTTTGATAATAAATGCAAGGAAGCAGCCACACCTTGGAGGGAAATAAGGAAGACGTTGAACAAACTTGTGCAATCATGTGAGAATGAGGGAAGAAGTGGGAGCAGCAGAGCGAACATGGTTGTTTTAAGACAGACAGTTGAGAGGCAGGCCCACAGATGTCAGCGATTGCACAACAGGAAAAGAAAGGCATACGAAAAGCTCTGTGCAGAAAAGGTTTCACTCGAGTTGTCCTCTAACCCTTCAAAGGTCTGATTATTGAGAAGAAAGCTACAAAGAAGCCATCTTTACTGACTCTCCCTCTGGCAGGGAATCCATATAAGGAAGTGCTCCCCCTTTCCCTCCTTAACAGCCAGTCCTGCCCGTTTTTAACTCTTCTTTGCACCCTGGCGTCTTTTCACAACTGCATACCCACTCTCATTAGGTCCCCTCTGGCATTCACTCTCCTCCTTTACCCCCACCAATCCCTCCGTCTCGCCCTTATTTTTGCATAGAAGAAATAAGGAAAGTCTTTCGGTCCATAAAGGAGGAAAAGGCTGCAGGGTTGTCCGGACTTGCCCCCAACCACCTCTCCCTCTGCTTTCAATATTCACCTCTTTCTTGTGCTTTGTTATTTATCCATTTAAACTTAATTCACTTGATATCCGCTTGGCAAGATGAATCGAATGTAATTAAAATATATCCGGTTCCAAAGGGGCCTCCTTCCCCTAACCCTGGTGAATGGTGTCTGATTCATGTTGTCTCACTCTTATCAAAACTCTTTTCTTCACTCCTCTCTGCCCGTCTTACATCGCAAATGAAGATTGACCATAGGCAGTTGGGTTTTCAGCAAGGGGTAGGAATAAGAGAAGCCATTGGAGCACTTACCGCGCTGATGCAAAAGGTAAAGAAATGAAAGAAGCCCTTGTTAGCATGCTTTGTAGACTTCAGCAAAGCCTTTGACTCCCTCCCCAGAGATGTTTTGTTTGAAGTTTCGTTGAAGTAAGGGGTGAGTGTAGTCGATGTTAAAATGATTTGGGCAATGTATATAAATGTGTACAGAAGCATCACTGGCAGCCCTTTTATGTTCAAAGAAGAAAAAGGGGTGAAACAAGGGGATCCTCTCTCCCCTCTTCTCTTCTTGATTTTCATTAATGATCTGCATGAAAGAGTGATAGCTTCCGGTCGTGCAGAGGTTCTGCTCAATAGGGTTGAGTGCGATAGCCTTGGTTAGTAGTAATAATACGCCGATGACCTTGTCCTTGTTGCTAAGAGCGTGCATGACCTGCAGGTCAGTTTGAATGAATTGAATTCTTTTTGTGAAGAGAGAGGGCTCACTGTTAATTTAAAAAAGACGAAAATCATGCGTCTGTCCGACTCTTACCCTGCAGTTGAAGGTAGTATTATATTTGGGGGAAAAGAAGTCGAGAAAGTGGGGTCGTATGAGTATCTGGGTGTTCTTTTGTTCAAAGGAGGAGACTTAAGGGAGGTAATAGAAGAGAGGCTTAGCATAGCGAGTAGATGGATGGGTCATGCAAAGAGTGTGGCACTCTCTTTAGGTCGTCTGCCCCCCGAACAAAAAATGGCCTCAAAATCAAAAAATTTGTATGGCGGCCTATGTTTCTAGAAATAATATAAAAAATCTGTTCCATAGTTCTTTTTCTATCGTTACAACGTCTTCTTACACAAAGTTTCAGCTTCTAACTCCTTACCAATTATGAGAACGAGTTTTTTGTGGAAAAGCGCCGGTCTCCTATGCAAAAAAGGGGGCAAAAAGCACCCCACTCGCCCCCGGCATACGTGACACTTGAGTAATGGATAGCATTGTTTGAGGCTGATATCTATTTGATACACTGTCAGCTCTAGAGTCTGAAAGAGAGGGATGAGCAGAAATTTAACCATGCATGATAGAGTGAATCCAGCCGATTGGAATCCTAGATCATGCTAGAACTTAAACTGATGTAGGGACGAACCTTTTGTAAACTGTTGCATGACTGAGTGTTGTAGATCTTCCCTAAGGTTCTTGTCCTAGCTTTACCTTCTGTCTGGACGCCATAGGGTGGCCGGCCAGGAGGAACAAAGCATTGTGGTGAACGTTCAGCTCAATAAATGACACTGTCGACTCTCATGTACCTTCTGTGATAGAGACCAGATCTGTCCTTTTACGTAACAGTTGGAAACCGATTGCAACGATACGGGCATGGTCAGATAAAGACCGTGAGTAGGGGAATTCAACGTCCCCTTGCGTCCCAAGCTGCCTGGAGCCCTCTTTCGGAGATCTGCTTCGAGTCTGATCCTGGGTTTTGCCTTTGTCCCCGTTTGGCTAGCCGGTTGCATGGAGAATCTAAAGATTGTTGGAGTGTGTTGAAGCCGATCGTAGAGACTTTGCTTAGTGTTGCTTGGATTTTCGAGGAGCTTGACTTCATTGAGACCGCCGTCTACAAGCAGATCGCAATCCAAACGGCCAGTTGAGTGCTTTCCTTATGTCTGCTAATTCTGTAACTGTCTCTATCTTCTGGATGAGAGTCGGCTGATCACCTTCACTTGTTTTTGCTGTTGGTTGCTTGCTTGTCTGCGCGAGGCTGACGACCTTTGTGGCCTGCAAACACCTCCAGCGTGTCTGGGTTTGTCTGGACTGGTCCTTTGACAGCGTCTATACATAAGAAGACGCCCTTCGTCTCTCTATGTATCTGCAATGCTACCATTTTTTTCCAAGAGTGAACTTGTCGCTTGTGGTTATCTGGGTGTTGTGTGGATCGTTCAATGAGTGGCCGTTCGATCGGATGCGTGTGTCACTGAGACTCTGCTTGCGTGAGACTCTGCTTGTATGTTATACAGATAGAAGGGACAGATGGCGGTGTACTACATGGACCAAGGTAGTGACAACCGGTATGCTAGCCGGAGAAGGCCTTCTGCTCTGGGACCCCGACGCGGCGAGCCTGGAGTACGATGGAAGGGGGGAAGTAAGGAAGGGGTACAAAATGATATCGAGCCTGCCCTCGATGGCAAGAGAGGCAGAAGGGTCGCGGCAGACCTACTGAGAGACAGAGTAGGGTATACGGCAGCTGCCGCCTCGTCTTCCACCAGCGCCGGCACATTTTCAGCTGACAGGGAAGGGCAAGGGGGGGTCGACGTGGGAGAAGGGAAGGGACGGGAAGGGAAGGGGACTGAAAAGGGGAGAAAGGGGGGGAAGGGGGAAGAGGGGGTGAAAAGGAGGGACAAAAAGGAAGGGAAGGGGAGGGAAAAAGCGGGGGAAACAGGGGGAGAGGGGGGTTGCTTTGGGGTGGGGGAGCAAATCGAATCGATGCTGGCCGAGAGCATGCGAAGTAGTAGCGACTGAGTGTGACTGGAGCGTCTTTTGTCCGGAGTTGAGATTCTATGCCAGTGTATATGTCGAAAGGAACAGCAAGGGGATGAAACGAGATAGAAAGAAAAGACGAGATAGAAAGAGACCAGTGGGGCAGTTTACAATGTATCCGGTCCATTCTTTCCCTCTCTTTATGCAGCCACTCATGCGTAAAACATGTTTGTGCTCAACAAGACGGCCGAGTCCTTCTGTTAACGAGAACTCGATCTTGATTGCCTACCCCTATGTCAGCTATGTATAAGACGTGGGTAGAGGACTGCCTGATTGCCGCCGCCATGCGCTTATGCCTGCACATGCCCACAACTGCCTTTGATCGCCCTTGCGCCCCTGCACTGAACTTAGGGGAGGGATTGAGCTCATTGCAAAGCTGAGCATCAAAGGGGCAGACTACGAGAATAACAAGCCAAGCACCGTACGTACCGTGCATTCAGAACTTCTGGGACTCCTTTTGGAAGAGTGACCATTCTTCTCTTGGCTTCTCTTACATAGCTTTGCTTTGCATATGGCTTGGGAGTCTGACCCCTCATGTGGCTGAGAGTATGAATGCATGAGGGAGCGCCTTCATTCGCTGTCGCCTTCTCGTTTCCTTGTGCTGTTTTGAAACCGTGTTACGTTTCGAGTTATCCCTGGCTTCCTCCTTTGAGGAAAAGAGACTGGAAGAGGCGGAGAGAAAATGAGTAGAGGAGGAGCAAAGAGAGAAGAGATCTTGAAAGAGACGTCTGGTTCAACGAGAAAAAAAGAAAAGGCGAGGGGACAGCCTAAGCATACCTCTGTGTCCGTTCTGCATCTTCTCCTTGCAGGGGGATGCCGGTGCTTTAGAGGCCCTCTGGGTTCTCTAGGTATCGCCTCTCCCGCTCACAGTACGGGGGTTGACGGGAGCCTTGGTGGAGCCAGCCGTCTCTACGCGAGCATCTGCGTAGAGCCAGATAGTGTACCACCAAACGTCTCCCTCCAATAGGCCGCGCTGTACGCACTCCTGAATTTTTGGCAGAGCCTCTTTGAAAAGTGAATTTTATGGTTTTTAAAGGGGGTTTTAGCGTGGTTTTAGGAGGGTTTTCGCCCCTCAAAAGAAGACTTTTTGCCTATAAATGAATTTTTGGCAGCTCATAACCAGAATGTAAACCAATGGTTCATGAGTGCATGCAGCGTGTGATAGGCCGGTCTGAGAAAGAGAGAGCTAGACAGTAGGAGCGAGTGAGATGAAGTGGGCAAATGAAATTGGCTACATCTTTCCTACCGGCGGTTCCGCATCTTTTGTTTCGATCAGTCTGTCATTGATGGTGGTCGATCTGTGTTTTTGTTTTGAGGTCATGGAGGTATGGAGTTGCTTTGTCTTTCTGTCTCGCTTCAAAGGGAACGAAGGCAGCGTAAAAGAGAAATGAGAGAAGAAGGAAACGGTCACACTGTGCGAGAGTTTGAAGAGTGGAGATTTGTTGGTATGCGCTTATCTGTCCCTCTTAAAATTTTTGCATTGGCGCCGCCTCTGCTTTGAAATTCTAATTTACCACGCCTTCCGGTGCCCTCTGATACTATCCCGTTTACGTGGATGGCTAGGTAGATAGTTTAGAATATGAAGATCTGATGTGATGGGAGTGTGTATGTGCGTATGTGCATGCCTGAGCTTTTGACCCGCGACTTCTTTAGTTGGCCGTATGTGTCCTCCTGGGTCTATCTGTTTGTTCCTCTATGAAAAGTCGATCGGTCTGCCCTTTTCTTTTCTTAGTTTTGGCCGTTTGCTTCTCTGGCTTCTCGCTGTGACTGCTTTTTCTACTGGCTGCATCAAAACGAACTCTGTTTGTACGGGGTGTGTTGTTGTCAACAGTTACTTGTTGAGAGTGTATATCCTTTTACTTTTGCCTCCATGTAGCCACGTTCGCTCGTCTGACTTTGCCGCATTGGTGCAAGGCTGGCGCCTCAGAAGAGGAAAGAAGATAGAGAGAGGAAAGCAAAGCGGGAGTGAGAAGTACCAGAACAAAACGGAGGAGGATGAAAACAAAAAAAAAAGGAAAGTGAACGACTGCAAGCGTATGCATCGGCATGGAGATACATGCGTATATGTGACCGCGCAGGCCTGACTGTGTCTTGCTCTCTGTCGCTCTTTCTATCCAGCATTTCCGTCTCGTTCTTTCTTTTGCAGAGATATGAGGGGTTAATGGAGAGCTGGGGAAATGTAAGACCTTGCATTGCGAAGCTTGGGCTCTGCCATCAGGTAAAAATGGTATGCTTTTATAGGCCATGAGCATTGCCAAGCCAACGTCCCTAAAACAGGTTTTTCGAAAAAAGACCTGGTGGGTTAGCGTTGCCGGCGAGGCAGTGGTGATAGTGCTACCCAGTGGGAGTAGCTCTAGGGCAGATAGATGAAAAAAGGAAAATTAAAGGTGTTTATTGTAAGTCTGTTTGTGTTTGCATCCGTTAATCTGGTTGACTTTCATCAATGGGAGGAAACTTTTCTGCTTGTCAGCTTCCGCTTCTAGATTTTGGGAGTCGATTAACAGTGAATGACTGTCTCAATGATGGTGCCAGAGGGAATTCTGTATCTGTGCTTTCTCACAATGCCTCTGTCATGCTACGAATACTGGCACGCTCGAGATTTTATTCCTTCACCTACATACTAAATTTGAAGCGTTCTGTTGGTTGCATAATATTATATTTGCATTGCGTTTGGTTGATCATGCTCTTTAACTCGCATCTTTTTCCTTTCTGTGCATGCTCGAATGTGTTTGACTGATCGCGAGGTCATAATTTTCCTGTCTGTGGCCGGGGGGGATCTGTGGAGTCCCACCCTGTGGCGCCACCTTTTGAGCCTTCGCATATGCTGTGACTGAGTGAGTTCACGTGCCGCACCACATTCCGCTGCCGCGTTTTGCTTTGTACGTGTTGTGCGTGCATCGATCGAAGTCGAGTCTGACCTTCACATTCAGGCAACATGACACTTGAGTAATGGATAGCATCGTTTGAGGCTGATGTCTGTTTGACACACTGTCAGCTCTAGAGTCTGAAAGAGAGGGATAAGCAGAAATTTAACCGTGCATGATAGAGTGAATCCAGCTGATTGGAATCCCAGATCGCGCTAAAACTTAGACTGATATAGGGATGAACCTTCTATAAACCAAGTCTTACATTTCCCCAGCTTTCCATTAACCCCTCATATCTCTGTAAAAGAAAGAACGAGACGGAAATGCTGGATAGAAAGAGCGACAGAGAGCAAGACACAGTCAGGCCCGCGCGGTCACATATACGCATGTATTCCCATGCCGATGCATACGCTTGCAGTCGTTCATTTTCATCCTCCGATGCATTCGCTTGCAGTCGTTTTTTTTTTTTTCATCCTCCTCCGTTTTGTTCTGTTACTTCTCACTCCCGCTTTGCTTTCCCCTCTCTGTCTTCTTTCCTCTTCCAAGGCGCCAGCCTTGCACCAATGCGGCAAAGTCAAACGAGCGAACGCGGCTACATGGAGGCAAAAGTAAAAGGATATAGTACACTCTCAATAAGTTGATAACAACATGTCTAATTCTATTACTTTTACCCTCAACATCATCCACCATGCACCGCTTTTCAGAAAGCACATCCATCGAGAGAGAGATTTGCTAAACTGCTCCTTTCCACCCAACGAATCCATTCAGGAAAGAAGGTGTCGGTGCCGTGCTCTCTGCCCTCGCCCTTTCTTCAGGCAGGCATTTCCATCACGCCCCTTTTGCTCAAAGTCGTGGGGGGGGGAGCATGCCATGGCGGGGTGCAGGAAAAATTGTGTGCGCGTTGTCTGGATCAAGACAGACGACCGGTTGACGATGCTGTGCATCGCCTGACTGATTGCATAGGGAGGAGAGAGGAGCAAGCAGCATTGAAAGCGGTAGTGAGAGAAGTGAAGGATGGTCTCTCTCTTTTTGACAGGGTTACCGCTGCGCAAAGAGTGGCAGCAATCTCTAAGGTTAAAGGGGCGGGCCCAGCAGAGGTAGAAGCCTTTGAGAGCTGCTTCTTGATGCTTAATCATAAGCCGCGGCAGGGGTTTGAAGCAATAATGAGGTGCTTGAGAGAGGTGGAGAATTGAGAGCATGCGTTTGATCTAGAATAATCGATCGATCAAACACCCTATGCATGAATGCATGGATGAACGGACCACCCGAGCCCAACAGAGGCTAGGGGTTAAGTCTTCTATCATCATCATCATCATCATCATCAT
>JAHBMJ010000561.1:15000-40000 GCA_018398765.1 Chromera velia | reverse complement strand
CAATTGCGTTGCTTAAGGTTTTCAAATTCAAACCCTTAAGCTGGTTCAAGTTTGAATTAGTCTTGGCAACGCGTTTATAAACTTTTTATTCATTCTATGGTATTTATTCCAAACACAGGTGATTAAACTAGATCAAACACGTTAGTAGTTTGACTTAGTACTATTGACAGTAATTGACTCCTAGATTGCCAGTGACTCTTAATCTAGCTCTCAATATGGAGTAAAATCTGATTCAAATCATTTTCTATCTAGCCCAGAAGTTGAGCAGTTCGAAAACAAAGGGAAGTAGTTGTGGTCTTCTGTTTATTCGTCTTGATCATTACTACATTCTCCTATCAAAACAACAGTCTGTCTGACGCCGAACGCTAAACGCTTGATCTAATGCTTTATACAGGCCGACAACGATGGTGTATGATGATGATGATGAATAAAAAAAGGCCGTTTGAACACACAAAATCACTAGCAAAATCAATTACACAGTCTAAAAAGCTACTCTCTCTATAATTTTACAAAAAAAAAGAAAAAACAGTTTGAATAAACTTTTTACTAGACTTTTTATCTCCAATATTTTAAAAGTTGCAAATACATGTATCTAAGTTTCAAACTATGTTCTTTATCATACTTTATGATCGATGTAGCCTAACTTTGAACTCTGACTTCTTAAGTAAGCTGTTCAATGCCAGTGGTGAGGTTGGAACGGTAATAGAACAAAACTCAATGAAATGATTACTCTAGTGATTACTAGTTACCAAAGTGCTCAGTGCTATATTTGTAATTGATTGCAGCGTCAGTTAAGGCCCAAAGCCGCCGCTACCGCGTCTGCTCCAACAATTGCTTCGCCGTCGTCATCGTCATCCTCCATCTCCATTTCTCCACGTGCAGTAAGGGCTCCGTCTCCAACCTCCTTTGGCTCAACTGACTCCCCATATTGAATTACGAAGTCCGCTTGTTGCAACACGTACGCTGCACTCGTCCATCCATTGATGAATGACAGAGAGAGAGGGAGAGACAGCAAAAGGAAAATTGTGCGCGAGGTTGGCAAGGTGTCAATTGATCACGAATGCTCCCTCCTTGGCTGCATGGATAGGTCTTGCTACTGACCGACATAACACGATGTCTATAAGCATCTTCTTTTGCAAACTACGGCGCAGGACCCTTCAACCGCCACCATTTTCGTATCCGACTACCAACACATCACTGCTTTTCAAAAAGAAGCATGAGCTGATTTTTCTTCTCTCGTTGCCTCGAACATCCTTCAATTCCGCATGTCTCCCTCCCATCGTGATGAACACCTGAAACTACTCCCCCCTCATTTTTCGGTGTACATTTGTTTGTACAGTCGTGACGCGGTTGAGCGGTCTTCTGGCTGTTCGAGAGATTTTGTCCTGTGGCTCACAGGATTATTTCCAGACACAAAGCGACAAGCACGAATTCACAGAACTGCACTGTCTGTCGCTGGAAGACAAAGGTTTCCGCTATCCGAAACCGACCGACCGACCAATTTCCTCTTCATCTCGGGGGTCCAGAGTTGCCCAGCAGACCAGACTGAACTGTTGGAGCTGCAACGAATGCATCGAACAGACAGCCAATGAAAGAAAGCCAGGAGCTAAATTAATTGTATGATGTCTGATTGCGAAGGCGCGGAGGGATGAAAAGAACAACATGGGCAACGGACGGGAGGAATCAAATCGAAGTAGGGCGCCTCGGCGTGCGGAAGAGTACAAAAAAAAGGCGCAAAACAGCTACACGCTTTCAGACTTTGAACGAGAGATGAAGAATGCGCCTCGACTTCACTGACTCATCAGGGGCTTCACCTAACGACTGACTGATCTCTTCACCGACCCACATCTAATGGCCTGCCTGCCTGCCTGCCTGACCACGTCTGCAATTGCCGCTGTGAGTCCCCTGAATCGTTTCGGGAACTTCTCAGAGACCTCCTCAATCAGGTCTTCGGGTTCGGAGTCCAAACGCCTGCATCATTCCCATCATTCGCATAAGATCGATCGCGTGGAACTGCACAAACCCGTGAACCTGCTTCATTTCTTGCACATTAACAGCATCACAGGAAATCAGGAGCAGTGATGCGCACAGAATGAAAGACAAAATTAACGAATTCAAAGAAATCAGAAAAGACCAGGAACCCTAACGGAGTTTACAGCGGAGAAAGGGCAGAGAGGGATCTTTGCTGCAGCTGAGGAAACAGGCACATGCAGCCAGAATCAACGGCTTCAGTGAATGCATTGGACAAACCATCGACCAGCTTGTTTCGTTTCACCTGGCTAGGTTGGTCTGTCTGCGTCAAGCGCTCTTTCAAGTCTACAAACTGACTGACTGACTGACGCTTCAATTTCGTCTTTATTTCGTAACAGGTCGCATTTCGTCAGTACCTGCCGTACACAAATTGATCGAGTGCATGATGTACGAATAGAAAGAGCGCCAGAGAGAGAGAGAGACCAGAACTTTGAAAGAGATACATCATGCAAAGGGCAAACAAAGACAGAGACTCGTATGTGTGTCGGCAAAGAAGCCTCTGGCAAAACACGTCATTCCTTTCCTTTCTTGCCCACTCAAAGCAAAACACTCGTTTCTCTCTCGCCCTCTCCCGCTGGTCGGAAACAACGGCTAGCTGAGTGGACTCCGCAAGGAAAGGAAGGAAGACCAGACCAAAGAAAGCGAAAGCGCTACCCGATTCTCTGAACGGGTCTGAAACTCACACACGCTTCACGCCCTCTCTCCCTTCCCAAAATTCACTCACGTTGATGTGAGGAAGTTCCAATTTTACCATCGCACTCAGAGCCCTGCAAAGCAAAGCAAAGCAAAGCAAAGCAGAGGGAAGGAAAAAGGATCGAACAGAGCACGAAGGACGAGACAAGCAAAAGAGTCATGCGGCCAAATTATTCATTCCATGTACGTCGCTGTGCCTTCAATCTCTCCCACCCTATTCCCTTTTTGCGCCTCGCTTCCTTTGTCTCCCTCTACGCACGACTGCAGAGGAAAAGTCCATCCAAGCGTTTGTGTCTTGAGGGGTGGCGGCCTCGGACAGAGAGGCAGTGACACCACAAGTCTGTCTTTTTGGACAGGTGGAGCACGCCCCTCGAATCCCTCTCGTGGCTTATTTTTCCCACCGACGGACAGACAAACAGAAAGGCAGAGAGAGGCCCCCCCCTACATGAGCGTCTAGGCACATGCAGAGATTGATTGGCATCTCTCTCTGCAATCGGTCGGTCGGTCGGTCGATCGTCGAAGGCCCTTTAGTTTTTTTGTTGTCGTCATCGGCTGCTCTCTTTGGTTTCCGCTGGTGTGTCCTCCAGCTCCCCTCTGTCATCCCTCCCCTTCCTTCCTTCCTTTCTTCCTTCCTTCCTTTCTTTTTGCCGCCTTCCCCTCCTCGCTCCCTCTCTGTTTCTTTCTTTCCTCTCCCGCTCAGTGATTCGCGAACTGCACTATTTCTGGGAGACAACAAAAGAAAAAAGATCCAGGCAACTCTCACTGGAGACAAAAGTCGTCTGAACGGAACAGCCAGGGAGGACGGAAGGACACTCCTCCCTCCCAGAGAAAAAGAAAGTCGATTGAAATGCAAACCGGCTGGTGGAAGGAAGAGAGACATGCAGGCATTATTTCTTTCTTTAAGTCTCTTTCTTTCCCTGCAATTTCATCCGTCCATCCGTCTGTCTGTCCGTCACTGAACCTGCTTCCTCCCTTCAACAACTGACTGACTGACTCACATCATGCTCCCTGCCAGAAACTTGGAAGCCTCGCTGACAAAAGTAACGTCCATGCAACAGACACCTGCAAGCATGCACACCAGAGTTCCTTCCGCCTTTCTTCAACAGGTCTTTTTTGTCTCATCCCTCCCACCCCCTATGTGTCACTACAGTGGAGCTTCAGTGAGGACTCGGGTGACACAACAGGCACCAAGAGATGCGATGCGAAGCAACACTATCGGATAAAGTGAAACGAATTGCGATGCGAAGCGATGCACTTCCAACTGGACAGGTAAAAGAAAAGACATGAGGGTACAGGGAAAGCCAGAGGGGGGGAAAGCCAGAGAAGCCAACAACTGGGTGCACTGCACACCCTCATGCAGACTCGACATGGGAGCGGAAAGAGAGGCAGACCAACTCAGCGAGCGTATCGCAACAAGTAAGCGAATCGGTGAGAAGGTCCATTCATTCACCCAACAGGAATGAACACCGAAACAACGTACAGGGCAAAACGTCACTTATCAACCCTGCGAGACAGTCGGCAAGATTGATCGCCACACACACCCCAACCTAAATACCTGTCCACCCACCCACCTGCAAGTCGGAGGTCGATGTCTTGAAGAGCCTTCACGATCGTACTCATTGCCTCTAGATGACTGTACAGTTCAATCTGCCCTGCAGATGAGAGAATTCGAAAAAGGGAGAGAGCATTTTGAATATTGTGTTATACTGGATGTCTCAATCTGCCACAAGACCCAGGTTCACAGAAGGGACACTCCAGAAAAGACTCTGCATGTCGGGGGGGATTCAAGACAGACAAAGTCAGCATGTGGCATTTTTGGTTTCATCGGAATGCATGGGCAAGGGTGACACGACTGACCAGGACAGTCAAATAGGAAGTACTCATCATCTCCTGCGAAAAAAAGCAAAGAGAGTGACACACAAACGAATGAGAGTCCTGCTGAAGGAAAGACAGACGGCTGTTGTGAGTGTGAGAGAGGGCGCGTGCAACGACAGAAGGAGCGAGAGACACGGGTTGCGGTCCTCGTTCGGTCTTTTTGCAAAACCCAAGTATGAGGGGCCAAACAAAACAGACAGGCAAAGAGAAAACGAAGAACTCTCAAATCAATCTGCAACAAAAAAGGAAAGGCTGATCAACCCACCAAACTCGTCAAGTTGTTCTGTCAACCAACTGATGTTATCTGCGATGTACCTGCACGCACACGCATCCAGAAAGAGAATAGACAAGGACACGCGACTGCTGACGCATACAAACAGAAGGCAGACCTTCGAGCGATCTTTCTCTTTCTCTGCCGCCTCCTTTCCCATTCCCATTGCTTTTGCTGCTCTGTGCGAGCCTCGTAGTCGCGAGAGGGGAATCCTCCTCAAAAGCCCACTGGCCCCAACAAACTGTGACGAAAAGACGCAGGCACTGTAATTTTTTTTTTGCCGTGCGACAGACAGCCATAGCAGACAGACAGACAGACAGACAAACACACAGACAAACAGACAGACAGACTGACTGACTCCATAACGTAGACTAGACCACCGTTGGGCCCGATCGTTGCTTCTTCCATCACATCGCTTAGGGAAATCAGCTCTCGTATATCTGCATGCACATACACACGAAACACACGCACGTGGACCTCTGCGCACACAAGCACAAACGATGCCTCTGCCTTTCTCGATCTCTCACGCACACACACGCACACAGAGCGGCGCGCGCGTGTGTGTGTGTGTGTCTGTCTGTCTCTTTCTCTCTCTCTCTCTCTCTCTTACAGACACACACACACACACATTGAGAGAGAGAGGGGGGGGCGGCGGAGAGAGAGAACACGTGGCTTTTTAAATTCTTAAAACAGCCACTGAAGAAAGAAAAAAGGAAACTCAAACGGAAAATCAAACACAGAAAACAAGAGAATCAGACAGATCACTTCTTTGTTTCCTTTTCGCACTCTCCAGACAGACAAGAGTTTTTGTTTTTGCTTCTCTTTTCCTTTTCGGACAGACAGACAGACAAGACAGATTTCTTTCTTTTCCTTGCCTCTTTTCGACAGTCAGACACAGACAGGTAGACTGACAGACAGACAGATGGACGGACGGACGGATAGGCAGATAAATCGGACACTACAAAGTGATGAAGGCATTCACACACCTTGCCGATATTCCGTCCACCCATCAATCACTGAATTCAGAAGAGCGAAGCCACCTGCTCAAAGGACCTTCTCTTAAACCCTATCCTATCCTTCGCACACCCCACAGGCAGTGAGGTAGGTAATCAGGCATACGTCCGGAATGAAAACGTACATGGAGCCCCCCACACACACATGCATCCATACATAAGAAAGCAACACTGACACAAATACATGCACAGACGTGCTCGAGGGAGCGCCCGACGGACCGATATCACAGTCGCAAAGGAATTCCTCGGCTGCCGGGTCCAGGTTCACATAGCGTACAATCCTGCCCGTCGCCTCGCAGTGGCGCTTTATGACTGTGCAGTAGGTGGTCTGAGATTACATTCCAACACACACAAAGACAGACACAGAAAGAGAAGCAAAGCAGATCTGAGAACGGGGACGACAAGAATGTCGAAGAAACGCAGAAGTTGAAGAGGCCCTCAGACGGCAAGACACAAAACAGAGGGGGAAATTGTGCAAAGAAAAGAGGGGAGGAAAAGAGGCGGGCGCTTGTGCTCTTCTCCTCTGCCAGAAATCGCGCGGGACAGACAAAAGGGAAACAAAATGCACGGGGAGGAGCTGAGAAAACTACGTGAGAGGCGGCGCCCCCATAGTTAGAAAGACGAAAAGTCGGAACTCCTAGGAACAAAGTCTCTAATCCATCTAAGCAGAAAGCGCAAACACATGAGCACAGGCTGAATAGAAAGCGAGCAAGCTGGGGAGAAAGCTCAGCCCCCACACGCAGATTGAGGAGCACGAGTAAACGGAGACGACCAAACATAAAAAAACATTGTGAGGGACCTTTCCAGACCCAGCCGGCCCGATGACAAGCTGCCCAAACCGCGTCATCTTTCCTTCTTTTCTTTAGAAGACAGACGCTTCAATCAAATACCCCACAGGGAAGGGAAGACCACAAGAAAGCCAAAGAGGCCGTCACAGATCCCCGCCGTCTCCTCTTTGTAACTGTTCGTTGTCAAGCGCAGAGTTACTTCTGCCTCAAGAGACCACTCTGAGGGAGCAAGCTCTCCAAAACCTGTAACATGGATAACAAGTACTCAAGCCGAAGGACCGTCGACCTGCAGAAGCCTGACAGAAGGTCAGGATGAAAGTGAAACTTGAGCAAGAGGTCACGAAATTTGTGGGGGGCGTCTCCTGAGCTTTGAATCTCTCGAGCGCGCGCGCGATGCGCGCGCGACACCGCGCGCGCAGATGCATGTTTTTGTCAGCTGAGACTCCACGATGCACGTGTCTAAAAAAGATGTGCAATCAGATGACCCATCAACAATTGTCATTGGCAAGATTTGGCAAGCGCCTCGGAGAGTGCCAGACAATGCCAGACAGCTTCTACGTCAGACAGTCAGAATTTCAACCAGAAGGAGTGGTGCCTCAGTGAATCTGGTCACCCCTTTGTTGACGTTCTGGTTGGTGCAGTGTGAGCTTTTCTCCGAAGTGTTGTGGGAGACGACAAAGTCATTTTCTGCTCGGTTATTTGTTGCCGGCCACGTTTGTGCTGGCGTCTCTCAGCCTGGTTGTGATTTTGAGCTTACCTTACGCTGTATCGTCTAGATCCACGCTGAAGAGAGTTTTCAGGGTGGAACAGAGGAGACGAAGACACGAACTGGCAGACTGAACAGAATGAGCTCGGAAGTGAACGAGCAGAAAGAGAAGAAGTCTTGCAACAGCGACGTGAACTTGAAGGAGCTCACCAAAGCCGTAAAAGCACTGCGAAATGAGAAAGCTGCGCTGCAGAAGAAGGTCAGTACACCCGCTGGGAATTGCTTTTTCTCGCAAACACGCATCTTTCAAGCACTCAACGAGCAGCTTCACAATTTTGTTACGTAAAGGGCCAACAAAATGTACCCAGGGCCACACCGTTTGCTGGGTCAACTTTCAGTGCAGATCGAAACGACGCGCTTTCTGACTCGCTGGTTTTTCTGGATCCTAGAGCAAAGTCTGTGTGCGTGACGGGGGTGAGGCATCCACATTTGCGGAAGGTTCGATTCCTTGTCTCCTTTTTCTCAGCCGCTGTACGCACAGAAAAAGTCCCACCCACCGGAATGCTCGGCTACACGGCAGATGAGACCATAAATCTCGATCACTTAGCTGCTCTCTCTTATGCATATGATGTGCAGCTGGACGAGGAGACCACGCAGCGGAAGGAGGCAGAGAAGGAACAAGGGCAGATGCGAACGGAACTCGAAAGTCTCCGTGTCGCCCTCGCCCCTTTATCCAGAGAGAATGAGAGACTGCGGACTGCTGCAGAAGCTGCCGCTGCCCTGACCTCTCGCCAGACATCCGTATGCGAGGTTCAGACAAGTTCCATTGCCGTCTCCCACGCCTCGACAGGCACGTCATCTCCAATCGCCGTGGATGCAGGAATCGCAACAGACGACGATCCTCCATCTCCCTCTCCCGTTCTCGTTTCTTCCTCTTCTTCGTCTGCTTCTTCAAATGCAGAGGGAAATTCAACAACTCGGCCTCTCCGCCTCTCGCTGATCTCACCCACTGACTCCCCCCGACTGTGTGCCTCACCCCTCCACGCAGCCCACCAAGGTATCCAGGCCTCACTGCCGGTTCCAGGATCCGCAGAAACCAGCTCCAACGAGACGCAAACAACAGCAACTGACAGTGCCTCACCGGGCCTGTCCACATCCCAAACACACACCCAGACAGAGACTACAACCACAACCACAACGACCCAAACGCCCACACACAGAGTTCACCTCCGTCGACGCTGGGATTGGCCCATGGCAGAAGCAGAAGAGGCCGAGGGAGAAGGGGGGCATCTAGAGGAGGGGGGCGATTTGCGTAATTTGTTTTTTGGCCAGCAAGAGGGGCCTCCTGGAGCTCTCCCCATTGAAGTCGCCCCGCCCCCGCGAGTTCCGGGGGTGGACATTGAGGTCCAGACAGAGGGCGCCCCCCTGGGGGGTTTTGGTGCCCCAACTGAGGGGAACGTAACAACCCGCAGTAATACTTCGGCAGGAAGGACGCAGAGGGGGGAGGAAGGTGACGTGGAGACCGAAAGAGGAAGCATATCGATTGAGGGTGATGGGGCACCTCCGATTTTCTCAGTAGGCCCGTTCAGTGCTACGCAGACAACTCAGACAGAGACAGACAGCCATCCCCTGACTGTCATTCCCGTGGAGGGGGGGGCGTCCTCGTCCTCCTCTTCCTCGTCCTCCTCTTCCTCTTCGTCTGTTGCTGTCGTGTGTGCGGAGGTGCAGACACACCCCCGCACAGATTTTTTGCATCAGGGTGGCGTAGGTGTGGTGGCGACTTCAGAAGGCGAGGTCCAGACAGAAACTTGTGAGCGGAGTGAACAGGACATTCAGACTGATTCTGAGCCTCCTGCCCATTCCCCGTCTGTGCATGGTGTCTGCGGAGATTCGCGTCATGCGCACGCACAGACAAACCAGCCTGAATTGTCAACAGCAACCGAGGGCCGTCGCGACACAGTCGCAGTAAAAGGACGCGAGGAGGGGAGTCAGACCCTCCTCCCGGAGACAGGTCAGCGAGAGACCCAGACAGAGGCGATCGACGCAAGGGCCGTGACAGCAGACAACAATGCACAGACTGAAGTTGCAGAGACTTTTGGTCGGGACTCGCAGACCGTAATTTCCTCTCTTGTCCCCCCCTCAGACGGGATCGTGCAAACGGACTCTGCACGTGTTTCGGAGGAAGGCCTGCAGACAGACCCCATGCCTCAGGTGGACGGGGGAGTCCAGACAGAGAGCCCGCCTGCAGCGGTAGACGCGGATTTGCAAACAGACGGCCCCGACACCTACACACGGGGTATGCAGGCATGTGCAGAGGAAGGGGAGAGCGAGACACAAACAGAAGTTCTCGAAGTTCGCGAGATGCCGACTCAAACAGAGACGGAGAGAGGATGTGACAAACAGACAGAGACGGGGAGGCGACTTGTGCAGGTGGGGAGGGAAGGGAAGGGAAGGGGGTGGGTCCGGAGATCGTTCTTCTGTCTCTTCTTCCTTTCTTTCTTCTTCCCTGCCCTTTCTCTTCTTCATCCTTCCTGCTTGCCGTCCTGCGTCATTCCTCCGCCTTTTTTCATTCATTCATTGAGTTGTGCATTCATTCATTCATTCATTCATTCATTCATTTGTGTATTCGTTGACTGATTGGCCACTTCTCTAACAGGTTTATGTCGAAAAAGGGCGACAGGAGGCGCGCAGAGAGGGCCAGGCACGGAAAGAGAATGAACTTGGGGACCTGAGGGCCCGCGTGAAGGAGCTGTCCGCTCAGGTGGATCGAATCTCGGCAGAGAGCAGGGAGGAGCTCAAAGCAGCAGCCGCAGAAGGAGAGAGACTGAGAAAAGAAATGAACTGGGGCATCACGGAGGTCGGTCGCCTCTTAGTGGGGTCTGTGATGACTTCATTTATTTATTCATTCGCTTGCTCACGAATTCCCCTTTGATCAAGTGATGAATTCAAATAGAAATGTTTCTCGCCTTGTAGCCAGAGAGTTCCAGTATTTCGGTTATCTGCTGAAGCAAAACCCCACGGCTGACTCACTCAGGGTGTGTTTGAATGGTGAATGTATTCGTGGAGTCTCATTGTCTTCCGTGTCGTTCTCGATGGGTCCGTTTGGGACGCCAATGACGTTTCCGCAGATTATCCGAGCGGCGGAAGAATTTCAGAGTACGTGTTTCTCCATGCGCATGAGTGCGTGGCTGTGTGTATATGTCTGTTACGTATACGTGGATGCATCCGCGTCTGTATTACTTTCGCACCCTTCCAAACCTCCATGGATGCAGCACCTGAATGCGAGAGCCCTGGAAAGAAATCGCGAAGCGGCTGCCCGTCAGAGCCTCCAGAAAAAGGTTCATTGGGGCTGCATGGGGATGAGAGAGTCCCTTTCTTTTTTCCTTCCTTCCTCTGATCAACGTTTCTGCTCTCTGATTCTGTGTCTGTCGGGTCTCTGCATGACACTTATTCTGTGTCGGTCTGTCTCTATCCCCTCGTTCCTGTCCGATTTTCCTCCTCTTTCTGTCCCTTTCTCTCTCTCCCTTCTTCCCCTTTTGTGTTTCTCAAGTTATCTTCCTGTCTGCCCGCCTGCACAAAGGCAGGAAAAGCAGTGATGTAGTTGATCTGCTTCTTCCTTTCATGTTCACCTGTCTGCCTGCCTGCCTGCATGCATGGCTGCACATGGGCATGCAGCTGGAAGAAGAGCAAAACGAGAGGAGTACTCTCCAGAGGACTGTCGACTCGCTGAAAAAGAGCCTCGAGGAAGAGCGGAGACTCCGCGCAGACACAGATCGAGAGGTAGGCAAGGGAAGGAAAGGGACGGGGGGCTTTTTACAGATGATGAAAAACGGAAGGTGGTCTGTGTGGGAAAACGTACAGGAATGACAGAACGAAAGCCATCTATGGTTTTCATACCCGTGCAGTGAATCAGGAAAGCACGGACGGCCCTGTCCACCTTACCCTCCATTGCGGTCCCCTTATATCTGTTCCTCTGTGTCAAGTCAAGAGAAAATGGGGGACTCTGAGCCGATGGGTTGGTCTTTGTTGTCTGTTTGTATGTCCTGTGTGCCTTCTTGCTTGCAATGCCGTTTGACTGCAGCGCGAGTCTGTGCTTTCCCGGTTGATGACTCGGGAGGAAGAGTTGCGTGAAGGTCTGGAGGCAGGCGAGCGGAACCGTTGTGTGCGGAATTCTCTCTCTTCTGACCTCGCTGGAGTTCTGAACTTCCTCTCGGCTAGAAGCGCAGCACTGCAAAGGGAAGAAGGGGAAGAGTGCCTTGAGGGAAATGAGGGGGAGGAAGAAAGAGGTGAATCGCTCCCACTTGCCTTAGGAGGAGGTGGGCTACTTGATTCTGAGCCTGGATTGAAAAATCACACAGAGGGAGAGCGAAAAGAAGAAGATGGCCTTTCCCACCTCTCCCCCCGGCCCCCCGGCTCTGTCCGAAAACCCCCCCCTCCCACGAACCACAGCCCCAAGAGATCGAACAAAAAAGAAAAGATCAACAGAGGACCGTCAGGAAGAACATCGAAGAGCTCCCCCACTCCCCCACCCAAAACTCCTCCTGCTTCTGTGCCAGGTGACACCACAGGAAACACAAGCAGCACAAAGTTCCCGGCCTCAAAGAGCACAGTAAAGGGGGGAAAGACAGCTTCGGCCTCTGGGCCGTTCAGTCGCTCTCCCTCTTCTTCTATCTCCGCCAACGCCTCTTCTTCTCTTGCCTCAGTTCCGATGTCTCTCCTTTCCAAAGTCCTACCGAGACTTAGTGCGCATCACGATTTCTCTTCTTCCTCTTCCTCCAAAAAGGGGCGCGACCAGAGGCCCAACCCAGGAACGGGACCAAGGACTGGAGCAGGGACGGGAAAGGAAGAGGGAAAGGGGACTCCGGAAGGGGAAAGAAGGCCAAAGGGGTGCCAGAGAACGCAGCAGAAGGCGAAAGAGCCCGGAACTCCTCAGTCAGACCCTCTCGATGGTCAGTTCACATCTATCTCCGCATCGGCAGTTGATTAGTGTGTGTGCAGCTAGCTGCATGCCACGAGTAGAGAGACGCTCATGCATTCATCTGATGACACCCTGAAGACCGCTTCCTTCTTTTCTGCCTTACTCCGTCATTCCCTTCTTCCTTCCCTCCTTCCTTCCTGAGTGAGTGAGTGAGTGAGTGAGTGAGAGAAAGGGCGTGCCTCTGAAAGCTTTCCTCTTTCTGTCTTGCATGCAAGCTTGATGATGTCCTGCCTGTGCATCGCGCTAAGATCGGATCTCACGGTCAAGAAGAGCGCTTTCGTTTCGTTTCCTTTTGATCAACTTCACTTTTCTTTTGTGGTTTCGCAGCAATTTTCGCTTGTTTCAGTCTTTTACAGCACTTCCTCCCTCCCTCTGCTGTTTGAAGGAAAAGAGGTCTTCCTTTCCGCTCACTTCTCTCTCATTCGTGTCTCTCTGTGCTTGCAGAAGGAAAGAACGAGAAGGAATCTGTAGGTGCAGCTGCAGAGCGAGAGGAAGAGGGTGCTTCTGGGGAGATTGTGTTGGTCTCTGTCTCCTTCGAGGGCCTAGAGGGCAGTGTCGAGATGAGACTCGCAGACCTCCCCCAGACTGCAGCGCACAGATTCATGAGACAGAACAACCTCTGTGAAGGGAGTGGACCGGAATCGGCGTGTGGGGACTCGAGATGTTCGAGTGTGACGAGGCTGTTGGAGCGTCTGGAGGGGAGGGTGCGCTGTGAGGAGGGCCCCGGTGGGGAGGCTGTGTACGTTGGAGTGACTGTTCAGAGGGTGGATTTGACTCAGGTCCTTCAGGGTGACCCTTCGGTCCTGGATCCGGATTCGGTCTATCAGAAGGTGAGTCAGTGATTCACTAGATAGATAGATGGTGCTTTGCTCTTTTCTTCTTCTCTGTATCGGAATGTGTGTTGTTTTCATTCGTTTGTTCGGAGGAACGGAATGTGACCGAGAAAAGGAAAGCACGAAAAGAGAAAGAAGTAGTGATCGAGAGACCTGGAGGAAGTTCCTGATCCTGAGATCCTGAGATCCGTTACGGAGGAAGAAAGCAGCAGGGCAGGTGACAAGTGGTCATTCTACTCATCGAATAAGAACACGAACAATGGTCTGGAACCGACAAAATGCCACAAAGAAACATTTCTCTCCTGTTGGTTGTCTGTCTGCGTGTTCAACGACTCGGTGCAAATGCAGAGCGGCCCAAGAGACTGCGTGGACGAGACAGGAGAAGAGTCGAGAGTGCGCACAGTGGAAGGAGCAGAGAAACTTGAGGATACAAAGGAACACCAGAGTCAGTCAGTCCGTCCATCAGTCAGTCATTTGGAGGGGGGGGCGCATTCCTTCCGCCTTTCTGGTTTTTTCATTCCCTCTACGCGATTTGGTATGACAGCCTTTTTTGCAGGAAAAAAAAAAGGCCCCCAGTCGCATTCATTCCTTTTTTTCTTCCTGAGTCGTTCTTTCACACCCCGAGCCAGTCCGTCTACGCGTCTTCCTGTCGTTGTGTCCTTGTGTTGGTGCCTAGGCACCCAAGTGTTCCTCTGTGTACCTTCTTCCTTTCAATCGTTCCGCGTCCTGTGTATGTCAGTCTTTGCTTGCCTGTTTCGTTTTGAACCCNGACGGGAGTCATCAGAGGACTCGCCCGAGGTGCCGAGGTCTCCAGACCTTCGGATTGCACCTCATGGAGCCCCAGGAAAGGGAGAGGGAGAGGGGCGGGACCAGCAGGAGCAACAGGGCACTCTCACGTCCACATCAAACGCAAATGCATCCATGCAAGAGGTGATGGGCTGTGGGGGGTCTTTTCTTCCTCCTGTCTGTGGGCTTCCACGTGGTGTTGGTGGCGTTTCGAGAACTCCCGTTCCTGTTCTGTCTGCATTGGCAGGGGATCGGGGGGGGGACCCTGGAGATGAGGGAGAGGTGGTGGGTGGGGAGGGTCCTGCCTCTCTTTCTCTTGCTGACGTTCCGGAGAATAACGAGGAAGAGGAAGAGGGGGACGAGACCGAGGAGGTTCTTCTTGCTTCGCTCCGCTTTGACGGCTTTGACAAAGCCTTAGAGCTCCGAAGCATGGACTCACCAGAAGACTCTGTGCGTCTCTGGTTGAAGGACACAAACGCTCTGGAGAATGGGATGGGAATGGGATCAGAGGGAGTGGAAGAGGAGGAAGATACCGGCATTGGGGGGGGGCGACAGGGGAAGCTGAAGGCTGTGACGGAGCGTGCTTTGGTTGCTCTCCTTTCTGAGGTAGAAGCTGAGCGTGTGGATTGGTCCGCTCTTCCGTTTGTCAAAGAAGGCCTTTCGTTTGAGGATCTTCTCAACGGGGTCCAATCAGGAGAGAAGGGGGGGGCGGCTTTGGCAAACCGTTTGTTCGATTGACCAAGTGCACTAGAGCAGTCACTGCCAGTCAGAAACTCCCTAGCATCAATTATACCAACACTCCGCGCGGCCATCTATATCATACTACAACTTTGAATGACATACACTCACACACACTGGCATGGCACATGGCATAGATTGCCAGTCCATTCCCCCCAAGAAGTCTACTAAGTAAGAAGTAGAACTGCATGATTTAGGATAACGCCAATTGAATTCAATTCAAGTAAATTATTCACTAGATTATTCAACGCTAACAGGAATTTGATTGTACTAAAAAGAAATAAAAAGGAAATCTGAAGTCTAGTCTGAAGCTAGGTCTGAAGTTAAGTTAAAATCTCAACAATTGGAAACTAACTAATTGTAGTTATGCTAGTATACAGTATACTTGTCAGACTAGTACATTCAAAAACTACGTTGACCATGACTTCCTAAGTACTAAAGTTTGTAACCCGGCCTAGCTGTTTTACACATTTTAATGCTAAGTCTAGGCTAGTGTTGAGCGGCCTGTCTCTGCGCTAGTAAGTTGAAATTCAACTGTTCAACGCTAAAATTGTTTTAGTTATAGCTTAGTAGTTCTAGGCCCGGTAAGGTTCTAAGCTTAGTTTTACGATTAAAAATCAATGAATTCTGCAATGAATCTGTACTGACTCGGAGACTCCTATAGCATTGTAATATGATTGTACTAATACTTCTCTCCCAGAATTTTTATAAATCAGTGTTAAAATCACATCAGCATGTTTTTGCAACTATGCATTGCAATACAGCAGGTCCGAAAAAATCTATTGCTCCAGCATCGATCAGAGCAGGTCATCTGGCGCTGCTTGCTTGGTGCCAACGCGAGTTCCTCCACAAAGATCCACTACGCAAAGACATGCGGTCTGAGCAGCTGTCATGTGCATGCGAGCTGAACAGATTAGGTTCCGTTCCCCCCTCCAGGAATTCTCCTTCCAGAAAAATCGGGTTGACGGAATGGAATTCATACCGCGGTTGAAATAAAGTGAAGAAAAGCCTTTATCAATCCCCCCTTTCCATCGTCTGTGTGAGTGACGCAAATTGAGACCCAACGAAAACACTCTGTTGGCCAGGTCAAGGTGAGTGAGTAGTACTGACCAGCAGGAACCCTGGTTGTGCCCTTGACCTTTCAACTTATCTGAGATGTAACCTCTCTACCACCTCCCCTCTAAAGTAGAAACCGGCCAGCCAACGCAACCAAACAGCGAAAACCGAAACCCCGCCTTGCATGAATTCAGGAAGCGGGGAGAGAAACGGATGGATCAAATTCAGAAAAAGAAGGAAAACAGAAAAGAACACATATGCATGCACAAGTAGAGGGCGCCCCTTTGATCACTTTCCTCTCTTTGGAAGGAAGCAACCCGGGCGCCTGTCTGCCCGCCTGCCTGTCTGACGGATCCTTCTTCTGTCAGTGGACAACCGCACTTGTCTGTCTGTATGCGAATGAATGAATGAATGAATTCACGGCAGCAACGGACGAAAAGAAAAGATAGAACAGAAACCAGTCGAACGGACAGACAGAGGGGGCGTCTGTCTGAAAGAAAGAAAGAAAGAAAGAAAATAAATGAACGAAAGCAGATCATCAGAGAGAGAAGAGAAGGAGACGCAGGATCGAGGCCCCCACCCACGAGTCTCTTTCTTTCTTCCTTTCTGCTTCGACTGTGTCAGTCTCTCTTTCTGCTTTCTTCGATGCCTTCACCCAAAGGGCATTCCCTCCCTCCCTCACTGTCTTTGCGGAGAGAAGCACAAAAAATTAAAAGCATTTCTTTCGATTTGAAAATTATGTGAGCGTCTGAAATCCAATTGAATTCTCCATGCACGCACGCATGCATGCGGAATTCCCTTTCCCTCTCCAGCTCCATCACCTGCCTGCCTGATGCATCATGGATCGATCCATTACACCCAAAATTCACACACACAAAAAGCGATTGAGGAAAGAAAAAACAAAGCATAAGAGGAACCAGAAGGGAGAAATGGGAGACGAAGGGAGGCCCTTTTGTCTGACATACAGTGAGTGCTGCCCAACACAGGTAGCGGCCTCTGCCTCCTTCAGAACCCCTGTGAGTGAATCCATCATCAACTTATATTCCCTTTACAGCTCCCCTTCGATCTCCTTGAAGTGAAACCAAACGAAATGAAACCGAAAAAAACATCTCAGAGGGCACGTTCATCGAGTAAGGGGGGGGGGTTCTTTCTGGCAACGCCCCCCTTACCTCTTATCTCTTCAAGCAAAACAACAAGTGACGAATTTAATTAACGGAATGAATTAACGAACAAAAGAGATGGGGGAAAGTCAGGGAAAGAAAAAACAACCCTTCCGGGAGACCAAAACCCAAGGTCAAGGGACAAAATAAAAAAACAGGACAAAAGAAAGAATGAAGGAGAGAGAGAGAGAAGTGCGGAACTTCCCCAAGTCTGCCTGCCTGCATGATCCCACACACATGAAGGACACCAGCCTTCAACATACTGCTGCGAAACGGGCTTGCCTGCATTCCGACAAGCCGTTCTCTTCTCGACAGCCTAGAAAACAATGACAACCATGAAGGCGGGCATGCAACCAGACCACCAAGACTGTCGATTGAATTCTCACGCTTGCGCTCACACACCACACACAATGACCTGTGCGCACGGTTGAGACACACACATTCACACACACACTCACTCACTCACTCACAAGCCACACATACGCATAAAAGAAAAATCCTCACTTTCATTCTGAATTCACAATCTTCCAGCAGCAGCGAATTGCACACACACACAAGGCAAGAAGCACGAAAGAATGGAAGAGACATTTTGTGGAAAATTCACAGTGTGCACACAAACGGCTCCACTTGACTAAAAAGACGTGAATGAGAGACTAAAGCGAAAAGGCCTTTCCGGACACGCCAGCAGCGTTTTTCTTTGCTTGCGCTTCGCATCGTTCGCATTTTGAGAGACGACCCTTTATAAGAAAATGCATACCGGACACGCAACACTTTGCACATTTGAAAGCGAGTGTACGAACTTGGCGTCGCTTCAGCCGCAAGAATCGCGACAGCAAAGTAAGTCTGTACTTTTTGTTCGGAGGACAAACAGAGAGATCGAGAAGGCCACAGCAGAGCCAAGCAACCCACACACACACACTCTGTCTACAGCAACTCCTCAGATCTGTTCTGTCTCTTGTTCTTTGCCTTTCCGACTGGAGAAAAACGTACGGAGCGAACCGAACGTCTGAACGAAAGAAAGTAATGCAGCTCTAAGGTGGAAGGAGAAAGAGAAAAAGGGAAAGTGCGGCTGTGAAGTCATGCTCACACAAAAGGTGCACATGCAGCACGTGGTTCCTTCAAAGTCACACCCATGAACCCATTCTTTGCTGTCTGCCAGTCAGGTCCCTGCGCTGATTACCTTGCCTGAATTTTTGCATCGGTCCGAGATTTTTCTCCCCACCCCTCCTCCCTTCTTTCCCCCATACCCTGTACTCTCTGCTGGCTTGAGCGAGTTTGAAATTTCACCCTTTTGGCTGTGAAGAAAGTTGACCCATACTCTGGCTCATGAATGCAGAGACTTGCCATGCAGACAAAGTGCGTGTGCCCATGAATGACACTGCTCTCAAAGCAGCCAGCACCCCTGACACTGCCCCAGAACGGTCAGCCATCACGTCTCGCACCTTTCTTCTCAAGGTAATCACCAAGCCTGGAACGTTCCTCGAATTCTTGACCATTCATGTATGCAAAAATTTTTCACCCACCCCTCAAAACAACCACCGACACCCTAGCCCATGGGGCGGCGCGGGGGGATCATCTACCTGTACAAATGTGCTCGAGGGAATCCCTCCCAACTCCGTCAAGGGCACCGCCGCCATCGAGGCGCCCAGAGACGCCGTCTCCGCCGTCTCCGTCTCTCCCACCTCCTGCTGATCTACAACGGTTCGATGGGGCTCTAGCATCACGCTGGTCTCAAGCACATACGTGAAGACATTCGAGGAGGAGGAGGAAGAGGAAAGTCGAGACTGCTGAGGGGACTGACAGAGTGGCCGGAGATCCCAGAGAGATCCCCCAGAATGTTCTTGCTCCCCTTCCCCTCCTCCCTCTCCCTGTTCTTGTCTACTGCTGAGGAGAGTGAGGGAGTCCCCCCTGTAGAGGGGGACTAGGTCGTCTGCCTCAGTGACGACCCTCCCGCCCCCCTTCCTCCTTTTCAGAAGAACAGAACTTAGAGGACCCATCACACTTAGAAAGGGGGCAAAGTGAACGCTCGACTTGGGAGGACAAGGCTCAGCTCCCTCTCTTTCCTTCTGCCCTCTCTCCTGACACCCTGCCGGGGGCGGAGACGAAGAAGACAAACACTCGAAGGAGGAAGAGGAAGAGGAAAACGAGGGGTAGGGGGTCACCTCAGCAGTCGCACAGAGCGAGGCGTCAACTCGCTCTCTCGACAGTTGAACGGGAGGGAGGCACACTACCCTGCAGACCGAGAGAGATCTCTCTACCTCCTCAATAGCATTCAACAGTTCCATCGCACCCACACGATTCAACCGCCCCTTCTTCTCCCCCCCCTCATCTTTCACTAGGCTTCCCACTGCAGCTGAACGGAGGGGGGGCAACAGGCAACTGCTGAGGTAGCGACTTGACCCCCCGACCTCAAGAGGGTCTGATTGAAATCGGATCGCAGCATCACATTCTCGGTGCACCGGCCTCTTCTCTGTCTGCACATACCCCGCCCCTTTCAAAAACTCTGCATTTTCTCTGAACGCCCCGCTCCAGAACCCCAAAAATTCTAACGAGGGTCCGAAGACGGTGAGGAGCTCTTCTGCCTCCATCTTTTCTCTCTCCCCACTCACCACCATCTCCCTCACAGCAGCTTCAAGCAAGGGATGCGAAAGTCGAAGTGTGAATGCGGGGGCCACACTCTCGGAGGCCAGTCCAGGCCCCGACATGGCCCCCCCCGGGCGGAAAGGGTTCGCCAACAACAGCTGCTGCTGGGGGGAGAACGATGCCCCGTGTTTGATCGTCGGGGGAAGGGAAAACTCAGCCCAGCCACCCCGGGGAACCTCCAGGGGACTGCAGCTAGCCTCGCCACCTGCTGCTGCTGCTGCTGGGATGAACCCCAGTGGTGCTTGACTGTGGAAGCTGCCGGGAGAGAACGGATTCGAGAGGCTGGGTGCCTCTCGAGGGGGTGTGCTCCGAGTGGTCGTTCCTGCCATCCGCTCCCTTCCCCCTCCCTCTTCGGAAAAGGGGGCAAGACCCGGGCTGCTCTCTACACCTAGGCTCCCCCCCCTCCCCCTCCCTCCTGCTGCTGCACATGGAGAGGGAGAAGCCGTGCCCTCACTTCCCCTCACCGACCCTGCTACAGGGTTCGTTCTCACCTCCCACGACTGCTGCGACGGCATCATCGAATTCCGACGCATGCGCTCTGAGAGGTCCGAGAGCGTGGAGGAGGCCGCCGACCTGTGCCGAGCCAGGGGGAGGTGAAGAGGGAGGGACTCCGTCTTCATCTCCCCAATCTTCTGGATCTCCCAGACCACTTCTGAAATCGAGGGCCGCTCTGCTATCCTCGGAGCCTTGCACCTGCATTCACATACAGAGAATTAACAGGCAGGAAGGCGGGATGGAAAGATGGAAGTCAAGCAAGAACCAGCCCGAAACTCAGATACGAATACTCCAACAACCTGTTTCGGGTGGAAGAGAACACACTTCCCTCACCAAGGAAGGGGGAGGACAACAAGAGAGTTCCTGTCAGGAAAGAACGAATGGGAATCCGATCAGCAAGAAGACACGGGGAACTTAAGCTTCGCCTGAAGTGCATTCTTGCTTCTTCGTCTCATTCTTGAGCCGCTTGCAAGATTGAACAGCAAACAAAAAAGGATGATACCGACATGGGAATCCGATCAGCAAGAAGACACGGGGAACTTAATCTTCGCCTGAAGTGCATTCTTGCTTCTTCGTCTCATTCTTGAGCCGCTTGCAAGATTGAACAGCAAACAAAAAAGGATGATACCGACATGCTTACCTCCTTGCAAGATCCAAAAGACGCCTCGCAGTTTCAGAGTGCCAGCCGAGCTCAACAGCCTCTTGCACAGCCCCCTCTTCACCCAACACGGCAATTTCATTCCCAAGGTTTCTGGGTTCAAAAAAGCCATCACCGACATCGCTGAGTGGTTCCTGGTCGAACACAAACTCCTCAATCGTTGCGCCAAAGGAGTAGACGTCCATCGACTTGTTGGCCTTTCCTGTCAAGAGGAAGAAGGGACAAATGTATCCCCTCGTCCCACTCGGAGAAGGCATTTGAAGGAACAGCGACTCTTCTTTCAGTTCAATCGAGAAACCGAAATCAGAGAGCTTTGCCGAGCTATTGGCATCCGCAAGGATGTTTTGGCTCTTCACGTCTCCGTGCACGATCTCGTGGAGGTGGAGATACTCGAGCGCTGCGGCAACTTCCTCCAGTTTCCTGACCAGAACGCTCGTTGGTAGTCCGCGTCTAGCGACACTGTGACAGAGGTTGTCGACCAGTCTCTCAAACACGAGGGCTCGCATGCCCCGAACTCGTGCTGTTCCAATGAGAAGAAGCACATTGGGGTGTCTGATCTGTCGATGGAAGTACAGTTCTCTGGTGTAAGCCGCATAGTTCGAGAAAAGTTTCACTGCTACCTGAGTACGACCAAGGCGTCCGAGCAAGATAGGCCGACAGGCACTGTCTTCACCAGCAGCTTCGGAGATGCCAAGGTCATTCTCGGAGTAGTGAGGTAGACCGGCTGCCTTCCACATCTACCCGAAGAGCGTTGTCAGTCGACGAATCAAAACTGCTCTTTCTGTCGCCCTACAAGACCTCTCTTCACGCTACGTTCAGAAGTATATGACACTTCACATCACCTCTGATATCTCATCAGTTGAGCTCCAGACATCTCCAGACACCTCGATCTAAAAAACAAACACTCAGCGTCATCGTCGTGTGTCAGTCAGTCTGCCCGGCTCGCGCCTCGGCCGGCCGGGCCCATTGCATGCTGTCCCGGAATCTGAAGCACTCCGTGCGAATGGCCCGGAAAGCGAAATTATAGCGAAATTAACTTTGTTTTCACCCGCCGGCCCGCCGGCCCGCCACCCGCGGCCCCGCCGGCCCGGCCGTTGCATGCTTTAAGCTATTTTAAGGCCCGCTCAGCTCTATTTCCGGGACATGCATGCATTTGCGTGGCAATGCGTGCGTCAGATTTTTCAATCGTAGATTCGCGTCGACATACGCGCTCAACTCTTAATTTGTAAGTGCCCCTCACAGCTACGCTTTCCGGGCCAAGTGAAAAAAGAACTTTCCGGGGCCCGCAATGATTCGCGATTTTAATTAGTGATCGACCAGACTGAAATTGAGTCCATTCGAGAGACAGTAGTCACAGTACAGTCCACATTTCATGTAGCGGTTCGCAACCACATTCACAAGTGAGGGCATTTCAGTCACAGGTGTCAGAATCTGGCCAAAGATCTGGAAGAGTCTCGCTTTCCCCGAAATTTTACGTTCGAGGGCGTCACCGTCTCCTTTTCTCTCCTGATTTGTCCTCCACTCTCTCCTCGTTTGTCCTTCAGGATGGCGGAAAAAGAACAAATCACCCTTCTCGTAAAGGCCCAGAACGGGCAGACGGTGCATTTCCGGATTAAGCCGACCACCCGGCTGGACAAGCTCATGGGAGCTTATTGCCAAAAAACCAATCAACCCATAGATACCGTGCGCTTTTTGTTTGACGGCGAGCAGCTGGATAGGAGTGCCACTGCGGGAGAGATAGGTCTCGATGACGGTGACACTATCGATTGCGTGGTCATGCAAGAGGGCGGTGCCGAAGCAAGGTGAAGCTCTGGGGTTTGAAAGAACAACTTTTGTAAGAATATCGCCGTCTCGTGGTATTTGAAGATCCAACGGGTTTCCAGCTATCAGCGTTCGTTGGTTCTAGAGATTGAACGTGAGGTCCTGCACGTCCCGAATGAGTCATGTCGGGCGGCAGGGGGGGGGCGGGGGGGATAGCATCGTGATCCGCTGGGGGGTTGGCTTTGGGTCAGGGGCCCGGAGTTCTGAAGCACAGAAAACTCTTTTTAGAGGGTGAACCGGTTAATGGATTAGCTGCATGTGTACAACGACAATCGCATCTGAAGGAATATCCCAACGCACCGAAGTTGCTTGATTCGGGGGGTACACACCTTTGGTCGAGCCTGGGTGCACCATTTATCTACATTTATTATCATACATGCATCTGCTTCTTACTGCATGTCCTGGATATACGTCTCTTTTTTTTTGCATCCGGCTCCGGGAACTACTTCAGGCCTGCTTCAAAGTGCTGTGTGCCCTTGTGTTTTTCGTCTCACCCCATGCAAATCCATTCCCACCTACGCAGCCAGTCAGCCAGCCAGCACCTACCAATCCATCTGTTCATTCAACCGTCCATCCATCTTATCCCTTCCATCATGAACTTTGAGCACTCCCTCCGTTCCTCCCTCCCCCCCCTCCTCCTTTTCTCCATGTCTTCTGATGCAATTCTCTCTCCCAGCCTTCGCTTCATATATTGAAGGTTCTTTCTTTGCTTCCCGCTTTTCTTCGTTCTTCCTTTCTCTCTCTTCATTCATTCATTTATTCATTCATTCATTGATTCATTCATTCATTCATCTTTCTTTTCTTTCTTTCTTTCTTTCTTTCTATCTTTCTTTCTTTTTTTCTTTCTTTTTTTTTTTCTTTCTTTCTTTCTTTCTTTCTTTCCTCCTTTCCTTCCTTCCTTCCTTCCTTTCTTTCTTTCTTTCTTTCTTTCCTTCTTCTTCCTCCGTTATTTCTTTCTCTTTTTCTGTCTTCTTTGGCTTCCTTTCTATTTCTCTTAGTTCCGTCTTTTCTTTCTTCCTGTCTTCGATTTTTCTTTTCTTCCTGTCTTCGCGGACAGTCTTCACAGTTCCTTCTTTCCGTCCGGCCGTCGTTTTCTGGTTGCCTTTTTCCTAGCCTTTTTCCTTCCTAGTTTCCTTCTTTAAATTTGAACTTTCTTTCGTTTCCTTCATTGGACCTTTAACTGTAGTCCTTCAATAATTAAGCCTTCTTCTGTGTAATAACCTTAGGCTGAACGGAAGACTGACACCCTGCACCCTGCTACAGCCTGAGGTACCTTTAAGGGGCCCTGTCTTTTAAGACCTGCCTAAAAAAAAATTGATAAAAATCTTGGTACGCCTTTTCTAGAGGCTAGAACTAAGTAGATTGAAAGCTAATCTTTTCTTTTTTGGGTGTTAGCCCTGGCGTTATCCTTTTTTGGGTGTGTGTGAACTCCTAATCAAAATTATATCTAGAATTATATGTGAAAGACTATACAAAAAAATTATATATATCGGAAAAATTATGTGACGCTACAATATTGAATTTGAATTCAGGCATGCAGTTAAAGCCTGTGAGCATATCACTTAGGCTTTGGCCAACTACATTTGATAGCTGTGTGTTTCGTTTAGTGTTTCATTCATATCTTGGGATATCTAGATTCATATATACTTCAGTTCAAAGTTGTTCATCAATTTCACATACAAAACCAAAGAAAAAACGCTAACGTTATAGACTTGTTCTACATAGTATTCTACCAGAGCCTATCCTCGGGACGTGTTAGTCACCAATCACAACTGACTCTTGGTAGGACTCTTGAAAGAAGAACACCGTGTTCTTACACGCAGAAAAAACCAGTGGTCTAGTGGCAACTTGAATGTACCGGGCCATTACAACGAAAAATACATCGATCAGAGAGGTGTGCTCTCTGAATGCTTCAAACCTCTCAGGGCGGCCCCAGGACGAGGGGGTGCTTTGATCCTTGGCACTGCCTGTCTGTTGCGTGCTGTCAACTCCCCGCTGTCCTCCAACACCCCCTCGGTGTCAGCAGAGGACAAGACACCTGGCCACATAGAAGACGGAGCTTTGGGGGGACCTGGAGAGGAGGAGAGAGTCGTGATCATGTTTGAAGGCGCGCCCACTCCCCCCGCCTCCAGCCGCAAATCGGAGTCGGACTTCATCGTCAACCTCGCACCTCGGACCGGCATCGGGGGGACAGGGACCGGTGTGGTGGCATCCAGAGGCTGCAAGCACACAGCGAGGTGCATGGTTTCTTTTTTCTTTCCTTCCTTCCTCTCTCTCTTCCCTTTCTTAATGGTCTTGTACATGTATTTTATGATCTTCACTTTTCTTGTTTTGATTCTTCTTATTGTGTGCACAAATCAAAAAGGCAAGAAGCAAGAAGCAGGAGAGGGAAAGTGCAGGGAGAAAAAAGGTGGAGACAGACTTGATACTTAGGCAGTGAGGCAATAGAGGAAGA
>JAHBMJ010000561.1:0-10000 GCA_018398765.1 Chromera velia | reverse complement strand
GGGGAAGGGGGTGCAGTTGTGAGGTGAGAGGGTCGGATCGATCGAAATTGGGGACTGACTTTTTTGTCTTCTCCATCCTCTTTTGTTTCCGTCGGTATCGGTTCTTTTGTTGCTGCACGTTTAGAAAACTCCCTCCTTCCGTTCAGCCTTCACTCTTGCTGTCTCCTTCAAGTTTGCCTCTCTCCCATCACACCTCTATCCGCTCGCCACTCCTTTTCACATCACACCGCGGACTACCTCTGGAACCAGGTATAATTCCAGAAAAGAGGTTCTGGCGAAGGTTCCGTAGAGTGGAAGCAACAGGAAGTACCGTGTGAATTCTGTGATCACGTAAAGTACTCTCGGGAGGTGTAGAGGCAAGCAATGGTTACCTCTGTCTGCACTTTTCCGACCGTCTGCCCCCCTGTCTCAGTGGCCGTGTCGTTCTTTTGTCTTTGGTTCTTTCTTTTGTATGTGTGTCTGACGATGGTCTGCCTGTCTCTCTGTTAGTCTGTTACGGTCCCCCCCCCGCCCTGCTTCTCTCTCTCCCACTCCCCCGGATCCAGGGCTCTCCCTCTCTCTCCCTTTCGGTTTCTGCCTTTCTGTCTTCCCCCCCCCTTGATCTCTCCTTCCCTTTATCCCTCCTTCTATCTCTCCCTTCCTCCCCATCCTCTGTCATCGGGACATCCTCAGACGTCCCTCCCAGGCCGAATGCCGTTGGAGGGCGGTCCAGCTTTTTCCTCTCCTCGTGTCCTTTTCCTTGGGTCCGCTCATGTTCCCCCGAGGGGACATTCACGTTCTCCTGCCCTCCCTCCCTGTCTCTCTTCGCCCCCCCAGCTCTCTGGCCGTCCCCTCCCCTCTCCATCCGTCTCTCCTCTCCTCCCCGTTGCGGCCTACTTCCGCTTTGCCTCTGTTCATCTATTTCTGTCTCTCTCCCTCCTTCCCTCTCTCTCTCTCTTTCTTTTCTTTCTTTCTTTCCTTCCTTCCTTCCTTTCTTTCTTTCTTTCTTTCTTTCTTTCTTCTCTCTGTCTCTCTCTCTCTCTCTCTCTCTCTCTCTCTTCTCTCTCTTTCTTTTTCTCTTTCTTTCTTCAGTTATTGTTTGTGGTTGCGTGTGCGTGTGCGTGTGCGTGTGCGTGTGTGTGTGTGTGTGTGTGTGTGTGTGTGTGTGTGCGCGCATATGGTGTAATATCTGGTGCCAGATTTGGTATAAAATGTACAATATACTAGACAATATAGTAAACCAATTCGCATTATCACCATAGTCACGGTTGTCAACGATTGATATCGGTTGGTTAGAGTAGGTTCTAGAGTAGGTTAGAGCCGAGTAGAGCTAACGAGGAGGCTCACTAAGTGTTTCTGGCCTCAATTGTTTCAATTAAACTTCAAAAATGGGATTGATTACTTTTGTAGCTTAGTAATTTACATTATTTAATTGATCAGTTAATATAAGTCTAATAGTGCCACGGGGTGTGGTCTGTGCCTCAACGATGAGGTACACCCCCCTGCCGTTTGCAGGGGCGACCTCTATAAGACAAAACGGCGACACTGCTCTAGAGCACCACCAAATTACTTATCACTTATCACTTATTATTATAACCTCCCTGAACCTAAGTGCCACTTAAAAAAATATAATCAAAATGATCTCTATCTGCGGCATCGTTTTTCAAGAGACTGTCCACGCCTGTGGCGTAGACAGTCAAGACACCGTCCACATATGTGGCTTTGGCTTTCAAGACACCGTAAATGATCCGCACCTGCGACGCAAACTTTCAAGTTTATCCAAAAATGCGGCTTGAACTTTTAAGTGGTAGTTAGGTTCAGGGAGGTCATTATTATAGTAACATAGTTAAACATACTATTTGAAAGTTATTAAAAGTTCACCGGTAAATCACTGTATATATGCGCTAGTTTCCGCCTGCAATGCTAGGCTCTGCATGCACTACATAAAAAAACAAATAAAAGATCGGAAAAATTTTTGTTTTAATGAATTTTTTTTTTATTTATCAAGGCAGTCAACAGATAAACAACTGTTGTTCAAGTGTTGCAAGAGTGTTGCACGGAATGTTGCATGAAAACTATGTATTGTTTCATTGATAAATAAAAAAAGAAAAAAAAAGATTGGAAACTTTCTTTTTTTTTTTTTCTTTTTTTTTTAAATGGCGGGAAGGCCCTAGGGCGGAACATATCAATCAATCAATCAATCAATCAATCAATGGAGTGCAGAGCCTAGCAGCAATGGGAACAACATGTTCAAAAGGTCACGTAAAAATAGTCCAAAACTAGGTCCAAAAACAGGTCGGATAAGTGATAAGTGCTAAGATACGTGATAAGTAATTTAGTGGTTCCCTAGAGTAGTGTCGCCGTTTTGTCTTATAGAGGTCGCCCCCGCAAACAGCAGGGGGGTGTACCTCATCGCTGAGGCTCAGACCACCGCCTGGTTTCCCAGGCCGCTAACAAACAACAATCTGTTCGCGCTTTGCATGTTGTGGTCTATGGGCTGCTCAGAAGGGACTGCTCCAAAAATCGATCCAATGACACAGGACGAAAGGACACTTTGACTTTGTGCACGCCCTCTTTCCATTCTTCTCTCAGCGATTTCTCCTTCTCCCTCCCTCAGCTGTCTTCCTGCTTTCATCGCTTCCAGGATGGTCTTGTATTCTTCTTTTCTTCTTTCCGTTCCTCCCTTTCTTTTTGTGATCACTCCGTGTCTCTGTGCCAGCACTGTTTCATCTAACGAGCTTCCAGGTGCCTACCTTCCTGGGCTTTCCTTGAACACTCTTCTTCTGAACGCCGCCCTCCCCAGAAACTCATCCACCGCACTATGCCTTTCGTTCATCAAGAATTTAAACAGAGCCTCAGTGTGCAGTCTTCCTCTTTGTCCTTCTCTTTTCTCTCCGCAAACTTCTCTTGCCCTCTTTTCTCTTCCCTCGTTCCAGTCCGCTCCTAATGCTCTATACATGTCCGCTCTCTCTCTCTATCATAAATCGGACACTCAGTCAGCATATGGATCTCGTCCTCCAACACCTCTGTTTCCATCCATCCTTTGCAAAAAGGGCAAAGTCTCTCCTCCAACGGCACTCTCTGCCCTTCTCTTTCTGGCACTTTTCCCTTTGTTCCCGCTAACGCCCTGTCTCCCACTCTGCAGGCTGCTCTTCTTCTGTGTTCTCCTCTTGGTGCTACCCTTCCATAACAGAAGGGCACCCGTCCCAGTTTTTCTTTCTCTATTTTTATTCCCTCTCTTGGTCTTTCTTCTTATGCTTTTTCAAACAAAGTGAGCTGCAGTCTGTTTCCGTTTGCTTTTGTTCGGTATATGTGTGCCATGTGGACTTTTCTACCTTTTCCTCTCTCTCTTCTATCTCTCTCTCTCACTCCCCTCTCAATTCTCCACCTGGAGATTTCTTTCTTCCGCTCTTTTATCTCTTTTTCTGTCTTGCTTACAATCCATCTCTCTATCCTGTCTACTCTTTCATTCACTGCGTGTGTTCCTATCTCTCCTGGCTGGCCTGCGAGCTTCTCTTTTGAAAAAGGATGAAGGCCTCTCTCTGTGAATAGTGTCCGTGTGCATTTCTTCAGGTGCAGAAAGAAGTGAAACGGATGCAACTCTGTTCTTCTTCCCCTCTTCAGTTCATCTTCCACTCCTCCTCTCAAGCAATGAATGACAACCTGCCCAATCGCCTCCTTCCTCTTTTTTTTTAGTGCCTTTCTTGCCCATCTGATCGTCCTCTCTGCCACTTCAATGTCTATTGGAAACATCCCCCCCTCCATCAATGTAGTCTCTGCGCTTTCCGTCTTCCTTAGCCCCAAGACCCACCTCACAAAGCGTCTTTGTTTTTCGTCGAATTCTGCACAGGCCCTGTCTGTGCATGGGTGTATCTCGCATCCATACATCCACACTGCACGCACCGTCTGACTAAACAAATGAAAACATTCTGCAGGCGGCACAGCTGGCTCTCTGGCTAACTTTCCTGTCAATCCTTGCATGCATCTCTCTGCTCTCACTGCTCTGTCTGCCATCATTACGTCGAGGTCACAGTTTGAGGGAAGAACTAGGGGAAGAACCAAACCCAAAAATGGCTGTGCTTTCTCTTCTTTCAGTTCTATGCTGCCTATTCTGATTTCTTCTGTCTGCCTTTGCCTTCCAAACCTCAGTACTCTCGATTTGTCAGAAAAGAGAAGAGGGAGCGGCTTTGCGTACTTCCTCAATCCCTCCAACAGTTTATATATTCAATTCTCTGTCTGTTGCATCCAGCAAAGTCGTGTCGTCTGCAAACAATACAGAGAAAAAATCCACCCACCTCCAATCCTCTCCGACAGGTACTTTCGGTCTTTCTCCCTGTTCTCCTATTCTCCTTCTCCCAGCCCATTCACAAACTTTCAATGGGACCGGCATGTTCAAGAAGTCAAGTTAGGTCACGTCCAAAAACGGGTCGGATCTGCCGAATTGGACCGGCATGTTCAAGAGGTCACATCCAAAAACGGGTCGGATCTGCCGAATTGGACCGGCATGTTCAAGAGGTCAAGTTAGGTCACGTCCAAAAACGGGTCGGATCTGCCGAATTGGACCGGCATGTTCAAGAGGTCACGTCAAAAAACGGGTCGGATCTGCCGAATTGGACCGGCATGTTCAAGAGGTCACGTCCAAAAACGGGTCGGATCTGCCGAATTGGACCGGCATATGCATGCATGTTCAAGAGGTCACGTCCAAAAAACAGCTATAGGTCGACACAGGACCAGAGAGACACTAAAGAGATAGGTCGGATCATGGTCGGATCTATGTCGGATCTGCATCGGATCTGCATATGCATGCTCGCGATATATGCATGCAACATACACCACTGCAGGCTTAGTCTGCAGCTCTAGATATTAACACGAGAGTGGGCGCGCACTGCGCGCCGACGTATCGTGGTGCATGGGTGCTCCCGCAGTCGACGAAAGGGGGGCACAAACAAAAGTTCTTATCCTTTATTATCCTTTGGTCGGGGGTAAACAGCGCATGCTGGGACGTTCCTCTTTTTGCAACATTGCTACACTCACAGAGTCGGGGAACGCACCAAGCGTTCACTCTATACTACAACAATTGCCGTGCAGTAAGCAGATTGAATCATACGACTCAAGTCAAGTTGAGTTTTGAAGGAAAACGGCGTTCAAAAAGCTTCAGAGTACATGTATATACATGCGCAGGCCGTCTTATAGAGAAATTTTTATGTGTCGCTTAATTAGTTGGGCCCGAATGGCAACTATGTGCGCACGATTCGCAACATTGCCGGGGCGTTATAGTACAGCAAGATTTGGACCCAAAATGCAAATTTCTGCACAGGTGGTGCCCACGCAGTCAGATCCAGACGCGACTATAGTATAGTAAGATATAGTAAGATATAAGCGGATCATAAGCGGATCATAGCGGATCTGTTGTTTGCACAGTGAGAGAATGTGACGCGTCTGCCAAGACTCTCCTCTCCACATCTGTAACCTGAATCTTGTATCGCTTCTGGTACTCTGTGTTCCGCATACTTTTTCTTACCGCCACAAAGTACACGGAATCGCCAAAAAAGGATTACGAAAAGCAGTTGGAGTCTCTTGCCCGTCACAGGTTCTCAACGGTGTTTTACGGATACATCTCACCCGTTTGCACGTGCCTTCTGTGCATTTACTTCGCCACTACCGTCATTCCTACCACATTTGATCGACTGATGCGGTTTCTTTGTCTCTTCGTTCTCTTTATCTGCTCTTCTGAGGTGTTGTGCCTCCAAAGCAGATGGAATCGGGAGACGGGAACGACCAGGGCGGAAGTTCCGCCCGAATATGCTCGAAGCAGTGCCAAGTTGAAGGGGGCAGAGCAGACTCTGCCGGAGAGTTGCGACTTGTCTTTGATCGGTGCGTCATGGGGAAGTATTTATTTTGGGTGGCGTCTGGCAATTGACACGCAGACTGTTGATCCGTCTCGTGTGTGTATCTTTGAGGCGAACACGCGGGTGGGAGGAAGGATTTTCTCCGTGAGAGACCTTCCGGGTCTCGAGGACCTGGTGGTTGATGTGGGGGGGTACAGGTTCAAGGAAGGGGATCTTCTCCCAGCTCAACTGATCAACGATGTGTTGAAACTCCCCACTGTGTGCTATTATTGGAAGTGCGATGCTGATGGGAGTCAAAGGGAGGAAGAGGGGGAGAGCGAGCAGATGTATAAGATGGTAGACGTATACGGCCATAATGGGGGGTATGCTACGGGTATTGAAGTGATGATAGAGCAGTTACTCGCCAAGGGTGCCCAGCTCTTTTTTGGCACTCCCCTGGTTGGGGTGTACCCGTCAGAGTCCTCTCTGAATGGCACTCGTCTGGTGTTTGCGGATCCCGGCACGGAGGGTGGAGAGGTCTCCGTGGAATCACTGAAGACTCTTCTGGGCGTCTCCCATAACGCCCTGATGGGCCTGAAGAGCGACTCCTTGATCTTCTCGGAGACCCAGTGGTCGACGCTGTTGCAACTGAAATCGGTCGGTTGGGTCCTCAGGATTTATTCGCTTCGATCGCGAGGGCGGCCGGCCATAGAATTAAGTGAATCGTTGGAAGCTCTAATTTCAGCGCTGAGATTGTTCTGATGGTGTCTCTTTGCATGGTGTTGGTGCACGTCCGTCTTTTCATGGTTTTTCTGGGTCTCAAAGTGTACGCTCCCTCTGTGTGTGTGTGTGTGTGTGTGCGTGTGTGTGTGTGTGTGTGTGTGTGTGAACCCAGTGATCACGTCAAACTCTGTCGGGACGTGGAGAGGCAAGGGGCGCTTGACTCTCACCTTTCGGGCCCCCTGCCCACTTTGTCTGACTTATCGTGATGTTCTTTTGTCTTTGCTGCTTTCTTTCTTTTTGTCTGTTGTGTTCATGAAGAAAAGGAGGGAAAGAAACCATATAGTCTGTACATATGGTCTGTTTCTTTCGATCCTTTTTGCTTTTTCTCTTTCCACCTTCATTGCTTTTATCTGTCTGTCTGTGTGTCTGTCTTTTCCTTTTCTCTTTATCTCTCCGTCTGTTCTTTCGTCATTCGGTCGTGCTTCCTTGCGCGCGCGCGCGCGTATACGTATCTGTGTGTTCGTGTTTGTGTGTGTGTCTTCGTGTGCGTCTGTATTCGTGTGCTTGTACATTCGATCGTGTGTGTATTCGTGTTCCTCTCTCTCTCTCTCTCTCTCTCTCTGTGTGTGTGTGTGTGTGTGTGTGTGTGTGTATGTGTGTGTGTGTACAAGCAGGTTAGTCAGTATATGGGCATCAAGGTGTACACCCAGTACGACGACGCATGGTGGTACAACACCCTCGGGTTGATGTCGGGCACCTTCAAGTCCCCCTCTCTGACAGGTCCCCCCGTGCTGTCGGGCAGGTACCACGACGGCCCCACCAAGTGCGTCATCGGAAGGGGGCCCGACGGGAAGCCCGTCTACTCACGTGAGCCTGTGCAGTACGGCAACTGCTCGGGCGCTCTGCTGGTCTATTATGAGAATGTGGTCAGAGCGCCCTACTACGAGAAGGCCATGCAGGACCCAGGAGAGCCTCTGGTGGTCATTGAGAGTACAAACAACACGAAGAAGACCAAAAGAGGGGAGGAAAACGGAATCGGCGTAATGAGAGAGGAGGAAAGGGCAGAAGAGACGGATGATCTCCAGCAGATGATTGCAGAAATACACGACCGACTCATGGCATATCACAAAGAAGCATTTGAAGCCAAAGGGGTTGACCCGTCTTCCGTCTCGCCCCCCCGTGCAGTGTTCATGGGTCTGTGGACCCTCACCGCTCCCTTTACCCCCGGTTACGGTTCCTATATCTTCCCAGCAAAGCCGACACAACAGGCCGCAGCCCTCGTGCGTCGGCCCGTGAAGGCCCGAGATTTGTTCGTGTGCAACCAGGATTATGGTTATGAGCCTGGGTGGGCTCAGGGGAGTTTGTTGATGGCAGAGAAGATACTGGAGGCAGACTTGGGAGTTGGTAAGCCTGTGTGGTTGGATGAAGTGTACTACCAGAAGAATGTGGTAGGCATTCAATTGGCAGAGGAGGCAGCAGACGGAGGACAGGGCGAGACAGGAGAAAAAGAAAAGAAAAGTCGAGAGGACTCCCAATCCCCGTCTCCGTTTGAGGCTGCACAAAAGCCAGAGATGGGAGGGGAAATGGGATCTGAAGTTGACGTGAGGGTGGATGTAGACAGAGAGAGAGGTTCTGAGCCTTCGTTTGCAACGCTCTTGGAAAGAGGGGGTGAGGGTAGAGGAGAAGGGGTGAGTCCGAGGGGAAATTTTGAGAGTAGCGTCGAGGAGGAAAGTCGTTGGTCTTGATCGGTCGGCCGATTGGTTGGTTGAAAGGGGGGGGGGCAGGCATGATTTCTGTGGTGCTCCGTTTCGCATGAAAGGGACAAACAGTCAATATGCGTGTCCACATTGGCACATGTCCGCACGAGTGTGCGAGTGTGTCGAGTTTTTGATTTAACGCTTTGGGGAATTAAGTGTGAGCTGGTTTCCTCCGTGCACTTCTCCATATGGAAATTCAAATTCAAGAGTCGTCAAGGAATGGACGTGATTTTTGTGAGAAAGACAGAACACATGAGCACACACACACACACACACACACACACACACGATGTCATGCACACGCAAAGAGACAACAAGAAAGAGGGGACAATAGAAATGGCCTTGAAAGCACTAGATGTTTGTTCTCATTCTGTATAACATGCACTAAACTAATTCAAATTCACTTACAAAATGGAAGATGAAAGTTTCGGGAGTCAGCTGCATAGTCGACATCGGGACGAGGCCATGAGGCTGATTTTGATCGCGCCTGTCTCCTCTTTAATTCGCTTTCTCCCCTCCCCATACTTTGTCGGCTCTTCGTCATGTAAAATTGACTCGATATAATTCATCGACAAGGAGGGGCCGAGGGGACATACATTCATGCATGCATAATTTAAAGTGAAAGTAGACTGTCATGCGGGACCGTTTGCCCCCAAGTGTTAATTCTCATGTTCTCTGGATCGAATCGGAATCAAAGACAATTACAGGTCGAAAGTGTTATACGTGCCGCCACTGCCGCGCCTCACTCTTGGTTGCGTACACTGGCAGTGACAGGCCAACTCGGGTTTGGGTCTCGAAAGCGATGTGCGTCTGTACAGGAAGAAGACCAAACAAAAGTTATATAACTTTACAAAAGGCTGTATTTGCATGCGTGAAGACTATAAATTAAAACTATAGTTGCTAGATCATTAGAAACAATTAAGACTGTGATCATAACGCACGCTATCGTTATCCATATCGAGAGTTAGTTGGATACTTCTAACGTTAGGCCGCAACTTAGACGTATTAAAATCTAGATTAAAATGAATGCATAAGAATGAAAGTTTGTGATATCCTACTTAGGGGCACAAAGAGTCACGGGAGGCGGCTATAAATTAAGCAGCAAAACTGAATTCAATATGAATTGCTCACTCTGGTACCGTTCCAGTGCTATACATCACAAAAAAGTTAGCAAATCTTTTAGAATTAAATATTAGAGAAATTTTATATAAATATTATAGAAATTCAAATAAAAATATTATGTTTCGCTCATTTTAGAAATTTGAACCACATTCCTATAGCCACACTCCTAGCTTTTTAAAAAAAATGCTCTGATTTCTTTATAAATTTCTGGATGATAGAAAGAGAGCTACTAAAAGCTACTAGTAGTAGGAGCTAGCGAAAGAAAAGCAGATGGATACTCGCTAGATGGACAGAGGAATGCACATGCAGGTAAATGGCTAAATGCAAATCGATAGACACACACACACACACACACACACACACACACACACACACCTACCTCTCACACACACCTCTCACACACACACCTCTCTCTCTCTCTCACGCACACACGCACATACACGCATGCATGCACGCATGCACACACACACCGTGACACACGCACACACACACACACACACAGAGCACTCACACTCACGCTCACACTCACTCTCACACGCACTCTCACTTCCCCTGCCCCCCCCCCCCCCCCCCCCCCCCCCCCCCCCCCCC
>JAHBMJ010000560.1:31310-43133 GCA_018398765.1 Chromera velia | reverse complement strand
TTTTTTTTCCTTTGGGTGCTCTCTCTCTCTCTCTCTGTGTGTGTGTGTGTGTGTGTGTGTGTGTGCCGATTGTCTATCTCTGTCGGTCGACGTTCATAGTCTGTTTGTCTGCGTTTTTTTTTTCTTTTGGTTGGTCGGACGGTCCGTCGGTCTTTGTGCTCTGACATGTTTTCACTCTCGCTCTTGCCGTCTTTCTCCTCTCACTCAAACCCTCCTCCCCCCCTCTCTCCGTGTGGATGTACAGGTGAGTGTGTGTGTGTGTGTGCGTGTGTCTGTGTGCGAGTGCGTGCGTGGGGTGAGCAAGAAGGATTCTGGGCATTGTTCCCTTCATTTCGCGATTTTCCTTTCTTCTTCCATCAAGTTCCTTGCTCAGCTTCCGGCATCAACCCTTTCCTGCCCGCAATCCTTCCTACCTGCCTGCCTGCCTGTCTTTCTGCCTTCAGACGTCGCGCATGCTCCAGAACAAGGTGATTCTCTACGTCGTCTCTGGAGTATTGCTTCTGGTGATTCTCTGGATTCTGTGGGTCAAACTGTTCGGATAGATCTTGAAATCAGTATACAAAAGGAAGAATTAGAAAAGACTAGTCTTAGCAATTAGTCACTATTTGCATGCGCGGGGCGGCGGGCTAGATTCGAATGCACACCTAGATGCACACATGCATTTTTTGAATCAGTTTGTCAATTTAACCTGTAGTCAGGCTAGCTAGATGTTTGTGTTGACTTCAATGACTTGTCACTGGGCAAACGTTAGACGTCGAATTCTTAGCATAATTAGTATATCATACTATATATATGTTCATAACAATTTTTTATCGGGGCGTATGATGCTAGGCATAGCATAGCATAGCTGTCATAGCATAGCATTGATTAGCATTGATGTTCCATACGATCATCTAAGGTATGATAACTAGTATAATAATTATGATGATGCTACATTATCTTATATTCAGAAAGCTAGTCTCGCCAATCATAGCCAATTTGAGTTTATAGGTACTTGTAGGATTTTTTGATTTAGGATAATTTAGGATTAGGATTTATGTTCCAGGTTTGTCCCGAGGTCCACTGACGGGGGACGGCTTGCACCGTTAACTCCTTCTAAATTGTGATACACATAGATACGCATGCAGGATTCTAAAAGTTGAGGAATTTATTATAATCTAGATAGTGATTAGTGATTAGTGGTACCCTAGAGCACTGTCGCCGTTTTGTCTTAGAGAGGTCGCCCCCGCAAACGGCAGGGGGGTGTACCTCATCGCTGAGGCTCAGACCATACCCCGTGGCCCGCCTAGTTTCCCAGGCCGCTAATGTCGGCGCTAATAAACAACAATATGTCTGCGCTTTGCATGCTTTGGTCTATGGGCTGCTCAGAAGGGACTACTCCAAAAATCAATCCAATGACACAAGACGAAAGGACACTTTGGCTTTGTGCACGCCCTCTCTCCATTCTTCTCTCAGTGATTTCTCCTTCTCCTCTTTCTTCCTGCTTCCATTCCTTCCAGGATGGTCTTGTATTCTTTTACAGTAAATTCAGATTTTACAGTAAATTCCACTAAAATTTTATACATTTAAATATCAATCAATAAAATAAATTTTATTATATTTCAGTAATTATTTTACAAGAGAATTTTAATAAATTTCTGGGGAATTTAACCTAGTTTTATACAAGGTACGACCCGCCTAACACTATCGACTGCATTTTTGAAATTTTTTAAGTTTGGATATTTTGGCCCAGCTTTTAAGAATAGATTTTTTTCTGGCTGGGGCCAGGCAGATACAGGCAGAAGCAGACCAACAGCTAGAGATAGAGAGAGAGACAAGACCTGGTTGGGGACGTGCTTAGAGGTTGCTGTCAGGCAAGAACCCTGAGGATGACTGTCCGATGTCAGACAAGGATGGCAGTCAACCTGGGGATATGATAGAATTTTAATAACATTTTTAATTTATTAATGATGATTGAGAGTTAAATCCTAGATTTAGCGATGCCAAATCCCAAGCCACTAACAAGGCTTTGAGGACAACCCAGAGTACACATTCATGGGGGGGGGGGATGAGGAAGCCTGCATGCCAATCGGATCGATTCGCCTCAACTTGCCTTATCGACAGAATGGACCTTCTTGAAACAGTCGGCTATAGCTTTGGAACCGCTTCTAGGCAGAATTGTGTACAACAGCAACACCATATCCTTCATTTTTTTCTTATTATCAGAAGTGTCCCTCCCGGTTACACCTGCAACGCGTTGTGCGATCTGTATTCTTATGTCAATGGGTGCTTTCTGCTTCATAATTTTGTACAGTTCTTTCAGCCTGTTCCGTTCCCTTTCTGTGTCCTTACATTCCGTCAGAACATGAACCTCATCTTTGATCACACGCGAGGGGGACAAACATTTATTGCACAGCCGTTCCGGTTGGGTTCTATCTATATCCCCCCCTGTGAGAGCCCTGAAAAGCGTACAGAAGCCTGCGGAAGACTGCAACAGACTCTTTGGCAGAGGTTTAACACTGCACTCTATCATTTCACTTCTCGGACGCCATTTCCTTTCACTCAGAAGGTGCATGGCCAAACGCTGTCTGGACGGATTCTCTGATTGGAAAAGGGAGAGATTTGCAAGGTGAGGAAAAATTCCGTCTCTGTCTCTAACGTTTCTAGTTTCTTCTTTCAACCAGTCGGACAGCCAGGCACCCTCTACGATCTTTTTTGCCGCCCTTTTCCTTCTGCCCTTGCCCTTCCCTTTAAACTTGTCCCCCACCGTGCTTGGCAATGGAGGCCATAAAAGGGAGCAATCTAATGGAACGGCCAGCCATTTTACTGTCTTAACGAAGGGTTCACATGAGCCAGCCAAGCACTCATTCCACACTGCCCGGGGTAGAGCACGGTCGATCAATTTGATGCATTGGATGAAGCTCCCACTCAACTTACCAAGTAGAGAACTGAATGGCTTGAGAGAGAGAGAGAGAGAAGGGAAGAGGAAACAAAGGAGTGATGGGAGAGACCAAAACAACATCGAACAAAACGTAACTGTAATGCATCGAGGCAGGCAACATCTATCTTTCTCAGCGGGATTGTTTCCAGTCCATACAGCGCGACTGGCAGCCAGAGGGCCTTGAACAAAGTAATTTTAGAAAAGGGAGAAACAAAGCCCAGAGAAGAGAAAGTACCAAACACCGCCCCTAAAGCCTTCTCTGCCGCCTCAATGCGGGCTTCGACTGTCTTGCTAAGGTTCCCGCCCTCAAAAACCCAATTGTCCAAATACTTATATTTGCTCACCGCTTTTACTGATCTGCTTTCATAAAGAAAAGGGGTCCGAGGCACTAGGTCGGGGTGGGGGGAGGAGAGACGCATAACTTTTGTCTTTTTTAAATTCACCTTCAGGCCGTGCTCTTTACAATAGTCCTCAAGGCGAGACAGGTGTTTCTGCAAGTCAGAAGCACTGTGAACAAACAGAACAAGGTCGTCAGCGTATCCGATGCTTTTGATTAAAATGTCAGACAGTCTGACAGGAGTCTCTCTATCACTACCCCCAGCCGAGCTTTGATTCCTATTTTCATTATCGGAGCTGACAGACTTATGCAGATTATTGATGAAAAGAAAAAAGAGGAGAGGAGAGAGAGGATCGCCTTGTTTTACTCCTCCGCCTTCTGGAAAGCATTCTGTTGCCCCATCCACCTGAGCCTTCACCTGACTATACATCGAATGAATTATCCAAACATCGGCTTGGCTTACTCCTTCCTCCCTGAGCCTCTCTAACATTTTAACCCGAGGAACTGTATCAAACGCCTTGCTGAAATCAACAAACGTGGCAATCAGAGGGCTCTTCTTCTTTTGGGAACTAAGAATTAACGAAGACAGAGCAGCGAAGGCCTCCCTTATCCCTACCCCCTGTCTGAAACCGAGCTGCCTTTCATCAATTTTCACCTCTTTCCTAATCTTTAAGTCCATCAATAAAGCAAAAATCTTACTCAGAAGCCCCACAATGTGGATCGGGCGCCATTCGTTACAGTCGAGACTCGGTGGGCCCTTGGGGATGGGAGCAATGCGCAATACATTCCAGCGTTCAGGCCAAAAAGAAAAAAGGTGAAACAAATTGAAAAAGACAAAGAGCAGCAAGCGGAAGAGAGGAGAAAAACCAAAACATAACGAGAGGTGACAGGGGCCAACCCCATCTAAACCCAGCGCCTTCTTTGGGTCAATTCCTTTCAGTGTTTCCTTGATCATATGTATAGAGAAGGCGGGCTGAGAAGGAGGGGGGGAGGCCAGACCAACAGGTGCAGGCGGAAGACCAGGACCGTCGAAGACCCCTGCCCAGAACTGAGTGAAAGAAGATGCAGCAGGTTTATTATCCCCTCCCCTCTGTGTTTTGATTTTCCTGTTCCATTGCCAAACTTTCGAGGGGTCAACTGCTGCTTCTCTAGCTAGCCTCTCTGCTGTCTGTTGCTCGAGCTTACTCCTTTTTACTGCAAACAGTCGAGCTCTTTCCCTTCTCAGTTTGATATATTTTTTTTGCAGAGGGTGAGAAGGGTTTAGAACATGTCTTGCCTTTTCCTTTGCCTCCTTCACCTTCAAATGAATCAGGCGGCATTGAGGGTCCCACCAAGCCTGATGGGTGCTCTGCTTTCTCCCAGACTGTCTTCTCTTCTTGGATGCCTTTCCCCCATCTACCACTGCACCCACTTTACTGTTTGCCAGCCTTTCTTCCCAGAAAAGACCCAACTATTCCAATTGGTCAAGATAAGAAGCCTTGCTGAGAGAGTTGGAGGGGGGAGCATTTTGAGGGGGAGGTGGTTGTGGGGGAAGGGGTGGTAGATCAGGGGGAGGTGGGATGAGGGGAACAACTTGACGTCCTTCACGCAGTTCGTTTACCCCTCTGTCGAACAGGCCGGGAAAAACCGTATCAGAAAACGGCAGGACCGCTCTGGCGAGAGGAATCATTTCATCATCAGTCACCGGGGAAGTTCTATTAACAGTGAGGAGAGGGGGGAGAAAAGAGAAATTCTTTTCGCCCGTGGGGGCATGCAGAGGATCAGAAGACATAGGGGGAGGAGATGAATCAAGAAAAAAAGAAAGAGAAAGAACAACATGTTGAGGGGCAAAGTCAGCTTCCAGGTTTGAAGTGGTAGAGGACCAGGCTGTCAAAAGAAAAGGATCTACAAAAAAGTGATCAATCGCTGTTGTTTCTTTTCCTGCTTTAAAAAAGGTGCACGGGCTCGGAAAGGAGACATCAACACCCAGCCTCTCACATTTCAAGGATAAGCCGTGGAGAGGAATTAAGTTAGAGCGTTCACAAAGATGGATCAGCCAATTCCCTTACTTGTCAGATTGACTGCCATGGCTGCAGGCTGACAATCGAGAAGGCTTGCAAGCATCAACTTCGTTCTCTTCTCTGCTTTCATCAGTGGGACATAGCATTCTTTCCCAAGTTAGCCCTTCCGGTACCCAAGTCCCCAGCTTGCCGTTCATGTCCCCAACCAGGATACGCAAATCCTTGAGAGGTACCTGATACAGTGCATCGATCACACCCTCTCTCTCTGTCTCTTTGCTCCTTGTCTCTCTGTCTCAGGTCAGACCCTCTAGGTAGAAAGTATATACCGAAGATATGGAGGACTCTCGTGGCTGACTCCCCCCCTTCTGAGGGAGAAGGCACATTCACTGACAGACGGACCAGATTTTGACCTACCAGCTCCCACCTTGGCTGCAGTTCATGAACTAAAGAATTCCTGACTAGGATGTATACACCCCCTGTCCTTGCTTTCCCGATGGTTGCGGCTTTCCTTCTCGACCCTTCCGCTTTGATTTTCCTTCTTAACCACTCAAAGTGATCGAAATTATGCCCTGTGTGAGTGGATGTCCTTACCGGCATGGAAGGGCACTTTGTTTCCGTCAACACCACAATGTCTGCCTGGCAAGCGGCCAGCCACTGCTTGAGAGCCTTGCTTCATATGCGTGACCCCAGCTCCCCCACATTTACCGTTTTTATTGTGAGTTTCCTTCTTCCTGAAGCCATGAGACCAGACTTCACATCGTAAGAAGGAGAGAAAACATTGTGGGAGGATGAGGATGCAGAAGAAAAGAGAAGGGAGGGGGGGGACGGCTGAAAGACCCATTGAGGGATTGAAGAGGTTGTGGAGGGGCGCACCGGTGGGGCAGAAGCAGAAGCATATGCAGAAGCCGAAGCAGAAGAGGAAGAAGAAAAAGAAACAGAAGCAGAAGAGGAAGAAGAAAAAGAAGAAGAAGAAGAGGAAGAAGAAGAAGAAGAAAAAGAAAAAAAAGAAAAAGAAGAAGAAGAAGAAGAGGAGGATGAGGAAGAAGGAGAAGAGGAGAAGGAGGAGGAGGAGGAGGACGACGACACTGCAACCGGAGGGGGGGGAAGGTCGGAAGGAGAACCTGCATGACGCTTTTGTCGGTCTGAAACTTCACACTTTCTGAGTCTGCATGCTTCCCTGCGACCGGCCCAGAAGGCACACACCAGACGCTTCTCGTCTTTCTTTAGTTGATCTGCGCTTATCCATACGAAGTTGGAAGCACTCCTCCTCCACAAATCATATTCTCTTCTCTTTCTTTTTCCGCCCTTCACTGTACGAATTCTTGCAGAAGAGCATGAGCCTCCATGTATGAGGGCTCGGTCCTCCTCATCCCTGTTATCAGAAGATCTAGAAGAAGAGAAGGAAGAATCAGAGACAGAAGAAGAGGAAGAGGGGACGTGCTTAGAGGTTGCTGTCAGGCAAGAACCCTGAGGATGACTGTCCGATGTCAGACAAGGATGGCAGTCAACCTGGGGATATGATAGAATTTTAATAATATTTTTAATTAATTGAACATAAGTTTTCTTTCGACTATGTTTTTTAAGCTATATAACATTTTTTTTTGCTTTTTTGGGGGGGGGGCGTAGGCCACGCCTTCGGCACGGCTTTTCAAAATATAAGATTTTTTTCTAACTTCGTTTTTCAAGACATATAGGCCACGCCTTCGGCGCATCTTTTCAAGATTGGATTTTTTTTTAGCTTGGAGTTTCAAGTAGCTCATAATGTCAGGGGGGTATGAAGACCCAGGATAATGAGGTACAACTATAGGGATACAGGAATTTTGCACTGACAGTATTTCTTTCTAGAATTCTTTTCCTAAATTTTAATGATTATTGTTGTTGTAATATTAAAAAAATATGAAGGTATACTAGATGATCATAGATCGCACCGTTCTCTTGTTAAATTTAAAGGCTTAATTGTTTTAGTCAACCATCTTGCAACTTCAGAAACTTTCCAGTATGCACTGACTTACTGACTGACTGGAATGGGATTTATGCTAGGATTTATGAAACCTTCAGAGCTTAAAGATGCTGGAATAGTTACAGAAGTTGTAACAGAACCAAGATTGGTCCCAAAGTTTTTTCTTCCGATTAATTCTAAAGATGTTCTGCTTTCAGCTTTTCAGTTGCAGCCGTGTGTTGCGATCGGTTGCGCCGATTGGAAGAACAGAATTTTCCACTGCGTTGATTCCACTTTTCAGTTCCACTGCAGCCAGGTTAATCCCCCTCGGCCTCCCCCCCTGCCCTCTTGCTCATGTGGAGTTCCATGGGGGCTTCTTCCTGCAAGGCCGAAAGATGCGGAGAAGAGGCTCGGTGAAAGCAGAGGGAGAGAAACACTACAACTTAATTCAGAAGGAAAGTGACGAGAGAGAAGCACGGAGAGAATAGTCGAGAATAGTTACAGAACGAGGATTGGCCTCAGAGTCTTTTCTTCCTGTTGCTCGCTACGTTCACCGATCATTGCAGATGTACTGGACTGATTTTAATAACTTTTTTAACCTTCAAGGCTGGATGGCCTCTTGAAGAAAGCCTTTCACCTTGTGTTGCAGGGGAAGCTTTTGGTAGTGACCAAACTGAGTCAACTAACCCATAGGACTGCGAGGTCAAGCACGTCGCTCCCGATTTCTCCATCTGGCCTCAGAATAAACTCCCCCTAGGAACTCCCCTCCCGACACACCTCCTTTTAACTGCAGGACTTCTTCCTAAGCAGCTAGACTGTCGAGTGGATCCCCTGCTAGATCCCCTCCGGCAAACCTTTCTGCTGAGTGCAGGACACCCTGCCGTGCCCTGTTGGGCCCTGTGTCCGAGGGGCTGTCCTGGATGAGGAGGGGAATCGACGCTAGAATCGACGTGGCCTCTGGCAGTGTTCCTCGGAACAAAAGTGAAATTCCCAAGTCTGTTTGTCCCCCATTGTACCTCAGAATTGTGCTGTATTTTCTTAAATTGATTGTTTTTTCCCCCCCTCCTGGTGCCAACGCCCTCTCTCTGTGCTGCTGAATTGTTTGGTCCATGTGTTGTGTATGTTGGTGCGCTTCTGCGGCCACAGAAATCCAATCTGGGTCGTCTGCGACTGCATTTGCGGAGGGTCTTCTTGGTGTGACCTTTCGGTTTGTCTTCTTATCTATCACTGCATGCGGGGATGCAGCGGGATCCGTGCTGGAGGGTGCGGGAGGGCCTGGTAGTGCTCCTGCATACTCCTGCACTCATCCTGTGAATGCCTTGAGTTGGATTTGAATGGGATTCGCGAAGCCTGCAGAGCTGAAAGACGCTGGAAGGGTCACAGACCGAGGATTGGCCTCCTTTCTTCCTGCTGCTCGCTACTTGCACCGATCAGAAGATGTACTGGACTAATTGCAGTAGGTTGTGGGACCCTGGACGGCCTCTTCGTGAAAGCCTTTCACTTGATGTTGCAGGAGAAGGCTTTGGTGGTGACCAGACTGAATCGCATGCAATCGCCCGCCAGAGGATCGAAATTGCATGGCGATTTTTGCGATGACCTCGCGTTCCTGAGCGGCCGACAAAGAATCACGGACACTCGCATACGCTCGCATGTACTATTATACGAATCAAAGAGCTAGGAAGTGAAGGAACAACATGGGTTGCAGCAAATTCACGGCCGGATGCCTTTGTGCTGCAGCGGTTGACCGATTCCGTCTCCAGGGTTCGCGGGATGCATGGGTTCGGGCCCACTGCGGTGGCATGATGGCGGCATGCCGGGGATCTGCATGCGGCCTGCGAGCTGCATGGAAACCGCGGTGCCCAGCGAGGGCCCCGGCATTATTGAGACGGCCGGAGCCGCGGGAGACGCTTACGGTATGCAGGGAGACGGAGCGTAGACGTAGACGGTAGACAGATTTGTGACACGTCCGTGATGTCCATTGACGTCCACTGTGAATCACTGTGAGACGGCAAGCCTTCCGTTTTTTTTCAGACGGCAGTAACCGAAGTCGGCCATAGCTAGTCGGCCTCCCTCCCCCGCACTATTCTAACAGTCAAGTCAGCTGCCAGACCCCTCTCACTTGACCTTGCTGTCCTTCGCCCCACTTGTGCATATATACTTGTGTGTCCTCCATCCATCGAAATCATTTCGAAGATCTTCTGGGACCAGCACGTCTTGTGTACACTGGTCTGGTAGTCAGGTACGGGAGCAAAGGCCACACAAGATGCCCCTGATAGGACTCTATGTGAAGGCGGATCTGGAGAACGTGGAGTCCATCACCATCCCTGCTGACTACCAGTGGCTGATGGATGTGAAGCAGTCTAATGGCGAGGAGACCCGAGAGAACGTGACGATGAATGCTCAGGAGAGTTACGAAATGGAGAACAGCAGAGGGTCCGCGAACTTCCTCATCAAATTCCCCGGATCCAAATCTCAAGCCAGCATCAGCATCGTCACCTCATCGCAGAAAGGCGTTGCCTCAGAATACCCAGCGCAAGGTTGGTTGGTAAGCGCTCTTTTCGTCTGGGCGTCTTGTGTGGCATGAAATCTGGTTTTTCCTTTTCGAAACCTTTATCTCCGGTCATTCCACAAGCAAAAAGCGTCCGACATGGTTGCTGCAGAATTTGGTGCGGACGCAGTGGGAAGACGCAGTCACATTCCTGCTCTATTCCTCCCCTTCTCCCCTCTTCTCTGTTTATTCAGGCACAAACCCCGGGGATTGGCAGCCCGTCGCCGTCTTCGAGTGCCGGGGTGCTGAGCCCTGCAAGTGGCACCCCTCAAAAGGATGTCCGTCTATTGTGTACAGATCGCTGATTGATTGATTGATTGATTGATTGATTGATTGATTGATTGATTTGATTGATTGATTGATTGATTGATTGATAGATAAATAGATAGATAGATAGATGGATAGACAGACAGACAGCCAGACAGACGGACAGACAGAAAGATAGATAGACAGATTGATAGATCGATGAAATCTACAGATGGTCTGATTGTCGGAATGCATGCAAGAAAGCAGTGGATTCCTCTGTCTGTCGGTGTTCGTGCATCTCTCTTCTCCTGTTCGTCTGCGAGAAAAGAAGAGGGAAAAGAACATGCCGTCTGGCTGCTTGTCCGTCCGCGTCTGTCTGTCGGTCTGTGTGTGTGAGCGCGTGCGCGCGCGTGTGTTCGTGTGGCCTGTTTTTCCAGGTTCCTTGTTCTTCCCTTGTTCTTCGCCCCCCCTTTGTGAAAGGCTTTCCTTCGACACTCTGGGCATTTTTTCTTTTTTTGTAATGTGGGCGCCCCCCAGCTCTGCCCGGTGTGCGCAGAGTTGCATGCGTTCCTGGACTTTTGCCTTGCGTTTCAACAGAGCCGCAGTTCTCGATCCAAGCTTTTTTTGCAGTCTCTCATTTGGCGGTGGTTCATTCCTGCCGCATCTCTTTTGCTGCACTATGCTCTCTTCCGCTGTTCTTTCTGTGCCACCACCCTTTAATCTTCCGCTTTCTCACGCCCCCCTTTTCTCCTTGCCCTGCCGGGTCTCGGTCTTCTCTACTTCTAGTATGTCAGGAGATGGCGTTGCACTTTTCTGCCACTCCACCGTCTTCTGGACGGGTTCATTTCGGATTATGCGCACCATTCGTTAGTGCCAAAAGTACCTGCTTGCCTGTGTGAGGATGATTTTGTCCTGTCTTCTTCCTGCCCGCCAGAATTAATGACTGGTTTCCTGCTCACTGACTGACTGGCTGACCGGACATGAACGGTGGCCTCTCTGTTGTCGTCTGCTTTTGTGCCCTCCCGTGCTTGTTTGACCGAACGTGTTTCTGCAGTTCGCATCAGGACTCCGAAGGGAACGGTCTTTGAAGACGCAGATCTGAGCGAGGACTGGTATGAGGTCTGCGAGAAGAGCTCTGAGCCCTGCCAAGTCGAGAATTTAGAATTCGAGTTCAGAGTCTTCAGGGGGTAATACTAAGAAAACTAGCGATTCATAGTCCTCACTACCAAAAAGAGCTAGAGTCACAACTTGTCAGCTTCAAAGGACCGAGAGAGAGAGAGAGACTCGACAACGTATAGCATCATGTCAGCATATTCATATCCATATCTCATACTATATATATTTAGACTATAACTACTGTATTATTAGTCTATATACTAAGTAACCTCAACATCTGTTAACTCAAAAAAATAATTAATAATTAAATTTGATTGAAGTTTTAAAAAAGTTTAAAAAACAGCCTGTTTAAACAGGTCACAGGTTGGGCCCGACCTAGCCCGACCTTTCCATTTTATTTTTTTTTACCGGTAAATTTTACTAGTGTTCCTCGATCAACCCCAAACTTTGCATAAACTTTCAACCGTAAGTTAAAACTTTTTTAACTTTATATACTGCTTTGTCCCTCCTGTCCGGCCACCTTATGGCGTCCAAACAGAAGGTAAAGCGAGGATAAGAACCTTAGGAAGATCTAGAGAAGGAACGTGAGCAACACTAACTCAAGCAACACCTTACAGGTTCATGTAAACCAGATCTCAATCCTGTTTTGACTCTAAGAGGTCCTATCGAGCTTTGTCTTCAGACTTCCGACTCTATAGATTTATGTAATATGATTCA
>JAHBMJ010000560.1:0-20098 GCA_018398765.1 Chromera velia | reverse complement strand
GGGGGGGGGGGGGTTCCGGCGCGGATACGGTGGTCGGACCCTTCGTGGCACGCCCGAAAACACGACTGACGTCCGGGCCGATCCCGGCCACCGCGCCGATACCGCTTTATGTGTTAGGGGGGTTAAGAGATAGTATCAAGAGATAGTATCGGACATCACCCGATACCAGAATTTTGTCACGGCCCCTCCTCGGCTTGCGAGAAGGGCTTAAAGCCCTAAGATGAGAGGTGGATCCAAAAAGCATTTGTTTGCTAAAATTACTCAAAAATATACTGAACGGGCCCTAGCTTTAAAAAAACTGAAATTCACTAAAATCGACTGAAATTATAACTAAAGTCAGAAACCACTCGATCCTAGTTCTTCAATTTCCCTTTAAAAGACTATAGCTATGACTTGAATTGATAGAAACTAGGAAAACGATGAAACCAGAAGAGATCACGTCTCAGAGTCTTCTTAGTGTTCTAGACTTTGTCTGGAACACCCCTCCTACTAAACTTTTTGACACTCTATACAAATGGATGCTCCTATCCACCGTAAAAACTTGTGATTGTAGAAAAGACTTCAAGACATGAAAAGAAATATCCGAGAGGGAGTTTTTGATTTGTAGAGTCTCTTGAATTGGAACCAAGGCAAATATACCTGCAGGTCAACAAGGTATAGAGGAGATGCAAGAACTCTCCTCGATAAACGTATTTCGCAGCTCACTTTCCCGACAAAAATCTGTCTCCTCTGGACCTTTGCTGAGACCATCCCCCCCAAGTAGGCCTGGGCACTCTTGTATACAAAAGGACTGAAAGAATTTGAATTCTCTAAAAAACAAGTGTGGAGGTTCTACAGGTATGTCCAAACATACACGCATGACTACAATCTGTTGAAGGAGAGTTTGGGAAAGAACAAGCTCGAAAGCCGTCATACGTATGAGAAGGGTGAAGAGTGTGACTGCTTCGAAGTAAGAAAAGAAGACTCGAAAGAACCTCTCTTTAGGAAGTCATGCGTCGCCGAGTGGCGGACACAAAAGGGGAATAAATCTTAGCTGACCGTTTGTCAAGTCGATGAACGTCAATCAGCGCGGCTCGGCCCCGATCCATCGCCCTGCAGGCACACAGCTTGACCGCACACAGGCATACACCTATATATATATACGTATGCGCACACATCTACCATACATATACATCAATACAATCAACACACATGCTCACGCACACATAGACACGCAGATATACAGATCGACATACAGACGTACAGACGTACAGAAATATAAATACAGAGACACAGACATAGAGACAGACAAAGAGATATACACACTGACTCACTGACTGACTGACCACGATTAAATTTTATACATGTATGCATAAACCCATAACTGAATGTATGAGTACATTGCTGCTGTCTGATTGATCTGTGTGTGCAGGCTGCTTTTAGACACACTTCAAGCTGAAGCAAGACGCCGCTCAGGCGACTGGTCAGCCAGTGTGAAAGCAGATTCAAATGGAAAACTGGGTGTGTGGGTGTATAGATCAGCACACCAGCGTGTTTCGCTTCCAGATCATACTGCCAGGTAGATATGCACAGACGAAAAACGAATTGACTTGCTTTGTTTTGGAGGTGTACGATCTATGCACCTTTTTAGTTTCTGATGCACTGCGAGCATACTACCCTCGCACACTGGCAAGAGCAAGGCCTGGCATTCTGCATGAATTTCAAAGTGTGAAACACTCAGGAGGGAAAAGAGTTTCAGAGAAAAAAGATGAGAGCGGGGTTACATTGCACACGCAGTGTGTTGAATCTCTTTGGAATCGAATTCGGTTCTTGCAGAGGTAGCAGCTTAGAAGCGACTTACAGTTACCAAGGCATCTACAGCTGCGTCCGTCTAAAGGACCCTCCACCTCTTCTCCCACCAAGCCACGTCCCTCTCCTCTGTTTGAGTACTTGCACGAATTGATATGAAAATAAAACAAGAAGATCTTTTAGGGACCGCAGTCAGGCTTTGCTTTTTCTGATTGAAGCAATTCGGTTAGTTCAATTAGCCATGGGCTTTCCTGCTATCTTGCGAAGGAAGAAGAATATGGAAGAGGAAGAAGAAACGGAAACCGAGAAAGAAGAGGCACCCATTTTAAAAAAAATGCGTCAGACAGAAGAAGACAGTAGAGAAGAAAAGGATGCTGACATCGGCTGACATGTCTACCACGGCATACGTGCCGGGTTCCTCTGCTTCCTTCTACTGAGGTCTTCAACAGCCTTCTTCATGACATCGGCCCCTCTTTGTCTGGCGGCTCGAAGCTTTTGATCAACCTGTACATGTATATACAATGTCATAAAGAATGAAAAGAAAAATGCATGCATGCATGTATATCTATGTGACACTTTGTACATTTGCAGTGCAATGGATTTTGAAAAAAAAAGACTGACACGCGGGGGTGGGGTTGGGAGGTGCTGATAGTGTTCATGTTTCTTCTCTCCATGGCAGCTGGTACAGAGAAGCTCACAACAGAGAAACTCATTCATAAACTCTGGCAGCTGCCTCTTTGCATCCTCTAGAGCAACCGGCCAGTACATGTCCGATAGGGCGGTCTTTGGAGCATCGCTAATCTTCGGCTGTTCAAGCAGAGGCAAACAGATATAATGAAAGTGGTGCTGTACAATAAAGAGAACGATCACCTCTGTTGTTTTACTATCAATGACATGGGAGGCCAGGACTGTCTCCTTGCCCACTTCTCTCCATTTTATCTGCCTGTCAATTAGAAGGGCTGCATGACAGACCAGACACTTATTCCCATTTGCTGTGCAAATCTGTATGACAAATTGTAAGAACCAATCTACGTTTTTCATCTTTCTGCCAGACTGGCTAGAAAGGATTCTCAATGATACTCAGAATTATATCATGCACTTCATGTTTTTATATTGTTCTTCTACTATAAAGAGATGTAAGCTGTAAGCTGCGTACGGTACTAGAGGCTCAATTACGATAAGCGTAGATCGTAGGCAGACTCACATTAAAGTATGACCTAGCAGAGTTAATCTGTTGATCCACTATTCAGACCAGCCAACACCCCGATCGAGAGACTGGCACAGAACAACTTTCGCACGCAAAGGTTAGACGTCACTTTATTCAGACTGGGCGCACGCGGCGTTGCAAGGTCGGTGGCGGCCCTAGCGCGGCGTGATGCTTGTGGCAGGCCCACACCTACCTGCCTTCTGAAGCTGACGTCCACGCTCAGCTCAATCACTCAGACCATCGAAATCGAACTATAGAGGCATGAATGAAGTCGGTAAGCCACGACCGACACCACAGTGTGCCTCTTCTACTACATGTACACGACGTCCTCGGAATCACTCTCAGCATCTTCAGGCTGAGAAACAGATAGCCAGAGAGCACACAGCCTAGGAAGCTGCGTCTCTAACTAACAGATTCGCACCCCGCTCCATACGGCCTTCTCGACTGCACTGACATGCACCACACGTCTTTTCAACTCCATTCCACACCTGCCTGCCTTCTTCTTCGCTGCTTCTCTTCTTTTCTCCTTGAAGGCATGCAAGGCTTCCTTTACATGCGTGAGGCTGACTGACGGTTCCCACGACGCATTCTCCTTACTCTTCCATCGAGATAGTGCGCCTGTCTGTCGATCCGCCTGTGATCCAGAATTTCTTCAACTTCATATTCCACCTCTGTAGAGGTCGGAAGGCGGATGGCAGGCAACGGATCAGTCTTCTCCCTCTCGTACTTTTTCAAGAAGGAGACATTGATCACGTTGTATGTCCGTACGCCTGCAGGGAAAATAAGCTCATATGCGTTGTCGTGTATCTTTCTTTCTACCTCAAAGGGTCCATAATACACCGGTTCGAGTTTCCCTAGGAGTTTCCTCACTATTCTTTCTGGCTTTCTATCTCCTTTGAAGTAAGAATTACAGATAAGTACATAATCTTCAGGCTCGAAAGATACTTCCCTCCTGTGTGGATCTACCTGTTGTGCCATCTGCTCTCTTGCCTTCTGCAATCTTTCTTTTGCTCTCATAATTTCTGTGTCTCTGGCGTGTGCGAATTCTGCTGCTGGAGGGCAGAAAGATTTCGTTCATATAGAGACAGAAGGCAGACGAATGGGATCGCGGCCGTATAGAAAATGGAATAGAGACATGCCGAGAGCTGAATGAACTGAATCGCGATATGCAAACTAACATACAGCCAACCACTTCGGCCAGTCTGACTGGTGTTCATCCATAAAACAACACAATATTTGCTTAATCGTTTGATTGTCTCTCTCTGTCTGTCCATCCGACTGTAGATGCCCTCTCGTGCTCATGTTCAATTTTGTCTTCCACAGTTAAGCAAGCTCCTGCCAAAAAGCAGAAAAGAAACGAGGATCACGATCACTTACCACTGATTGAGGCATCCCGTACTCGAGGATCACTCGTTCAAAGACTGCCTCTGCTGTCCCCCCTGCCGTGATTCCTGAGGAGACTGCAATGAAGCAAGGAGCTTTAGACAGACGATCGACAACAGAGAGAATTCCATCCACCCATTCATTCTTATACAACACCCTCGGGAGTCCAAATACAAAATCAAGAGAGAATGACTGAAATGCAAATTCAGGAATTGGAAGCGGATACAAGAGGCCTTGCTGCTTCTCTGTTGGTCTCTTCCCTCTCTGGCAAATGTCACACTTCCTCACATACTGCTGGACCGACGCATACATATGTGGCCAGTAGAAAGAGCCAGCCAGTTTCAGATAAGTTTTCTCTCCCCCCAAATGTCCCTCCACGGCTGTGTCATGATGTTCATAAATCAGATTTTTCTGCAGCCTTTCTGTCGGGATTGCCAGTCAATCGTTGAAGAAAAGCAATCCGTCTTCTATATGAAAAGGTTGCACTCTTAGCTGTAGTCGCAGAGGCACTCCTTTCCCAGGATACTCTACTGCTTCTTTTATTTCCCTCTAAAACTGTTCCTCCTCATACCTCTTTCTTATCCTCCCCAAGAACTCTTTATCTGGCTGCACATACACTTCATTCAAGAGAAGCTCACAGACGTCTTTTCTCTCTTACTGCACCTCTTTCATCTGTGCGGCCAACCCAAGCACCCTGCTTAATGCATCAGCCACCCTGTTTCGTGCACCCGGGACGTACCGAGGTGTAATTCCGAGCTCATCAAACCTCGAAACGAACCTGCGCATATGTGGAGACATCAGGGTGCGGTCGGCAGACACATTCACATATTTTAGAGACTCATGATCCGACCACACCTTGGTTGTATGATTCACGTATGGTCTCCACGTCTTCACCGCAAAAACATACCCTAGAAATTCTTTCTCTCTAATGTGATACTTCAATTCTGCTGGGCTCATACGACGAGAAGCAAAAGCACACAGATGTAAGTAACCAATCTCCGGATCCTCTTGCATCAAAGCGGCACCCAAGGTTTCAGTCAATTCGCATGCGTCCACAAAGATTTCAAACGGGCGGGCGAGATCGGGAATGAGTAATTCCACTGTATTTCTGACTGTTTCTTTCAGTGCTTGAAAACTTCTCTCTTCTTTTTCTCCTCACTCAAACACCCGCTTCGCTTTCAACAAAGCATAAAGAGGTCCTGCTTTCTCACTGAAATGGGGAACGAATCTCTTCATCCAATTCGCAAACCCCAAGAAAGAGAGCACGTCCTTTCATCCTTTCTGTTCTTTGGGGTCGGCCACTTGTTGACTGCCTCTGTTTTGCTGACCTCTGGTCGAACCCTGGTCCTAGAAATTCTCAAGCCCAGAAAGGTCATCTCACTCTGCATGAAGTGGCACTTTAAGAGCTTGGCATACAGATTGTTCTCACTGAGCAAATGCAGAACAGTGCGAATATGTTTTTTGTGCTCCTCTCTAGTGCGTGAATAAATAAGGATGTCATCCAGAAATACCGAAACGAAACGATCGAGGCAGGATCGAAGAGCAAATTGAATCAGCCTCAACGCAGAAGGTGGCGTGTTCGTCAAACCGAAAGAAACGACCAGCCACTCAAAAGAGCCATATCGCGTTGTGAAGGCTGTTTTGGGGATGTCTTCCTCCCTGACTCTCATTTGGTGATAGTACTGACGTAGATCTAGAGTCGTGAAAAATCGTGCCCCATGGAGTCGATCGATTAATTCCTGCGGATGAGGGAGTGAATGCTTATCTTTTATTGTGATGCGATTCAAGCCTGTGTAATTGCAACACATCCTCATCGATCCGTCTTTCTTTTGTACGAAAAGAACAGGAGCAGCATAAGGAGAAGCAGACGGTCGAATGAATCCTTGTTCAAGATATATGTCTAGCTGTCTCCTCAGCTTATCTGTCTCTCTTATTGATAATCGGTAAGATGGACGCGCAGGAGGTGAATGACCAGGCTCAAGTTCAATTTTGAAGTCCAAATGAGGACCTCTGGACGGTGGCAGATCAGAGAGTCGATCAAGGAAAAGAGACACATGATCTGCCACAATTTCTTTCACATCACGAGGCACCTCTGGATCCCGTTGATTGAAAAATGCACACACTTCAGAAAGATTGGAAGAAGAATAGACAGGATGATTAGAAGAAAGAGAAGAAAGAAAGTCAGACCCATGAATCCCCTTGTCATCCATTCTCCCCTTTCCATTCCCTCCCAATTCACTCACTTCAGTTGTCTGCACTTTGCACTCCTCCTGTGCAGATGGTCGTGGGCGCACCGTCTCCATGTACACGATATGAAACGGCGCTTCTCTCTTGATGCAACGTCTAGCCTGCACAGGATTCAAAAAGGGAGAGCAATTTTCATCTTTCTTGTACCCTCCTTTCAAAATCACTTCACGGCGTTTGAAAGAAAACCGAAGAGACCGAGTTGGATGGTCGAGCTTGACGTTGTGTGCGTCACTCCATTTTTGACCAAGGATCACGTCATAGCCATCCAGGTCAGCAAGCAATGCACCCACAATTTCTAAATACCCCTGTATGCGCAGAGGCACTTAAGGTGCATACTCACTGACCGTAACGTTCTCCCATTCTCCTTCACCGCCATCTGACATCTTATAGGGGTCGAAAACCTGCAAATATGGAGCTGCCGATTGTGTGCAAACTTGCTATCAATAAAAATGTCATCAGCTCCATTATCATAAAACACTTTGACTGGACTGCTAGCAATCGTGCCTTGATAGACAAATCCCTCTCTGTAACTTTCATTACCATCATCCTCTTCTTCCTCCTCCGACCCCGTACCTTCTTCCTCAATATTTCTTATTTCTTCCTCAACTTCTCTACATACCTCAGGTTCCCAAGGAACCACGACGCGATCATCCTCTCTCCGGCTGGGAATCGTTCTCACTCCCGCTACTCGTCTGGGTCCCACCCAATGCGCTGGTTGTGACCCCTGGGGCGGTGAAGACGTTCGCCGACCAAACGATAGAGTGTCGCTGAAGGCACGCCCTTGTCCTCCCGAAGGAACCTTACTTCCGAACCCCCTGCCTGGCTGACGAGTCTCCTCCCTCCCCCCCAATACAGAGGGCGACCCATAAGGAGAAGGGTATCAAGCCCTCTCATAGTATCTGTGAGGAGGAAAGCTTTCTCGTCGAAACTCGGGAAACCAGGCTGCTCGCTGTGGAGGTTTCCGCCATCCTCCAAATGGGGACGTGTATATAGCGCGTGCCTGTGGGGGACCGCATAACCTATTCCAGCACTGCCTCATCTGGTGATTGGGATCACCACACCAGAGGCAAAGTCCCCGTCTCTATCTTTCCTCCCACAGGGCCTGGGGCAATCTGGGGTCGCAAAGCGGCATGCCACGACGCACCCCACAGAGTTCCATCAGAGCCGGTCCAGTTGGATCAATCAGTGGAGACCCCTCTGGAATCGGTCCTACCCCTTTGGCCTACTTTCCTCCCCGAGCTAATGCCTGTTGAAGCCAGGCCTCGTTGTCCAAGGCCTTCTCCATAGCCTTCTGCAGAGTTTGCGGCTCCTGTCTGTCGGTCTGAAACATGACCGCAGGTGGTAAACCCTCAATGTAGCTGTCGAGGACTCCAAGGTCCCACTCACTCGTCCCTGCCTTTTTCAGCTTTAACGCCTCGATGTTGAACTTATTGTTATAGTCGCTGACAGTTCCAGTGCACCTGAGGATTGCGATCTTCTTCTTTGCTGCCCTGCGGACGTGCTTGTCTCTGTACCGATGAAGCAATGTGTCCTTCAAGGCAGGCCAGTCGCGAAACCCAATGCCGTCCTCCAACTTCACCAAGTCAAACCAGTCCTTGAGTTCAGGGCTCAAATAAGACTTGGCCAGACCGAGTTGACGTTCCGGAGTGGTCTGAGCATTCGCAAACCAGTCGTCCATGTCAGTGCACCATTTTTCTGCTTTCTCTCGCACTCCTATAAAGACATCCGGATTCTTCAGTGTAGTCCTAGGAACTTGTTCTCGAACTTCAGGCGCCTGAGGAGGTAGACCACCCTGTCCGCCTCCAAACAACATGCCGTTTCCTTGTATATCCATCGGCTGTTGGACTGCCGCAGCAGCTTACTCCATCTGTCTTTGCTGCAGTTTCGCCAGTATATCAGTCTTATTATCTGCCCTTGCTGCTGATGGGTCTGCTGGACTGCGGTGAGACCCTGCTGAACCTGTAGCAGAATCGCACCTACCTCCGCCTGGAACTGCTCAAAAGACATCAAGAAAGAAAATCAGAATGAGCAAAGATTTGTCCTTTTGCCGAACCAGCTCTGTACTACCAGATTGTAAGCTGCGTACGGTACTAGAGGCTCAATTACGATAAGTGTAGATCGTAGGCAGACCCACATTAAAGTATAACCTAGCAGAGTCAATCTGTTGATCCACTATTCAGACCAGCCAACACCATGATCGAGAGACTAGCACAGAACAACTTTCGCACGCAAAGGTCAGACGTCACTTTATTCAGACTGGGCGCACGCGGCGTTGCGAGGTCGGCGGCGGCCCTAGTGCGGCGCGATGCTCGTGGCAGGCCCACATAAGCCTTAAGTCGGAAATTGCTTTCTGAGGTGCCAATAGTCTAATAGAAGCCATTGGACGTTACTTTTTTTTTATTTTTAGGTGATTATGTTATGTTACTAAAGTACCATGTCTAGCACCATGTTACCTCTTCTTCTCTTTTTAAGATCTGTTGTTTGATTACTTTTGCAAAGAGAACAATTTAAAATCCATCTACGCGCGGGACTGGTGCGCTTCGCATCCTTTGATTTTGTGTTTTTATCTCACTATTATTAGATTTAGAGCTTGCAGCGGCGCCCACTCTAACCATCTGGGTTCTCAGTTTAGGGCTTCTAGCCAACCCTCAAAAGCCTATCGAACCCTTAAAAGCCTATCGAATCCTAAAGCGAGAAGTGCATGTCAGACAAAAAGTTTCATGCATGCATGCACTGCTTAATTTGGCGCACTCGCGCGAATGACATTGATTCAAGTGTTTATTTATTTTTTGTTTTTGAACATGCATGGATCGATGTACGTGTCTGGTCATGCATACCGCGCTCGGGACTAATCTGCCAAATTGGAATCCCCACTGATTCCCCAGTATTCCCCACAAGAAGTTGACAGAAGAGGGAGTGATCTGGCATCTCTTTCAAGCCCTCAAGTCACTTAGCCAGCACCTGTCTGGACAAACTTGCGCTGTGAGAACCGGGTTTTGCATGTTCAGTCTGGCTTCCACTTTCATGGTCACGTTTCTGTATCTTGAGTCAAACGATCGACGCTAACGGGCTTCTTCCAGCCTGACTGGTGACAGAAGGACAGACCCAATCGAGTAGATTCACTCTACGATTCTCCCTCTACAGACATGGCCCCAAAAAAGAAAGGGAGCGGGGATGAGAATGACACTTTTGAGGTACGGAGCTAACCCTACTGTATGATCCAAAGTGCCGCAAGTCGTGCTACGCAGCCTGCACATTCCCTTCTTCATCCCCTTCCTGCAGATCTTCCAGAGATGTTACAAGAAGGCAGCTCGGGAGTTTGAAGTGCTGCCAGACTGCGAAAGGATCATGAAGCCAATCTACAACAGAGTCAGTCGGGTATATGTAACATAGATATTTTAATGTTGCACAAGTGTTGCAGAAATGTATGTATGAACATGCACCCGCTTTGCTCTCTAGCTGAATGTTCCGACTCTGTCTTTCGTCTATGCACATGCAGATTGACGAGAAGGGTGACGACTTCAAGCAAGGATGGAACTTCACGGACGAGTTCAACCAGATGGCATTCAGGGTCATCATGCTGGGCCTCCGACAATCAGGACACAACGTACGTATACGTTCATTCATGTTCTCAGAGTATTTGCTTCAGTAGGTGAAAAAGTCTATTGCACAGTCCATCTCTTACATCGACAGAGAAATAGCAACGAGCCACCATCGATTCACTGTGGGGTCTCTGTATTCCTGTTGCATGTTTCTCTTGTATGGAGGATCGCAGCCACGCAGGTTTTTCCCTTTCTCCCTTTTAACCACAGACTCTTGATTCCATCACAGAGAGAACAGAAAGTCCACAACTGAGCCTATCAGGGTGCCTGTCCCCCCTTGACCTTGATCGTTTCTGCCCCCATTTCGTATCACACACTGCGTCTGTGGAAAGTCAATTCTCACCTCCTATTGTTGAGCTCCTACTTGTTTTCTGCAGGAGATCAAGGCGCTTCGGTTGTGGCGCTGCGGAGGGGGTGACGAGGCTGCGAGGTTGGCCCATGTCGAAAATCAGAGAGAGACTCTTTTTTAACAGAAAAGGGCAAAGAGAACCATGTTAAGCATGCAGGAGGAAGAAAAGTTGGCCGAGTCAAATCTCGTCTGCATTGGAAGTTCCCTAGAAGAGTCCTGCAGATCAAGGCGGTGCTTGTCTTTCCTTGTTCACTTCCCTTTCTGTCGAATTGCTGCAGGTCTGTCTGCGTGTACCTGGACGCCAAGCCCCCCCCTGCAGTGCAGGAGCTGCAAATGGTGGACATCGGCTTGACAGCTCTGGCCGGGGAGTTTCTTGGGAAAACGCTCTCAGTTGGGGGAAACCCGAACCTCCTCTATCTGCGTCTGGACTTCAACTGCATCGGGGATCTGGGCATGGAGAGGATTGCACACGGCCTGTCACTCAATGGGACGCTCAGGAAGTTGTCGGCACAGGTCGGTCGGTGGGTCGGTGGGTCAGTGCGTTCATCTGTTTGTGTGTACAACAGGTCAAATGGACTGTGGCAGGAAGCTGTGTTGGGGGTGGGGAAGACGAAGAGCAGTCAAATGTAGTACATGAAAAGGAAACAACGTGAAGACAGAAGATGCCAAAGAAGCAAACCAGAAGTCGAGGTCGCTTTCCCCTTTCTTCGTTTTGGACATTTCTGTTTCTGTGCGGCTGTGCTGACTTGAACATCTCTCTCTGTCTGTGAGGCATCTCCATGTATTCGCCACTGCGCAGAAATAGTCATCATCTTGTTTGTTTGTCTGACCATCTAAGAAACAAGTCTTTTGCGTGCTATTCCTCTTCCCTTTCTTTCTTCCTCCCTTTGCGGCATGGGGCTCTCTGGGCAGAACCGTTCATCTGATCGATGAAAAGCCAAATTGACAAGAAAAGAATACAGAGTAGACGAACAAACGGCCTGTCAGGAAAGACATATTCATGCGTATGTATGGCAAACCTGCATGCATGCATGAATGAATGCAGTACTGCGGCATCGGGTTCTCTGGGGCCTCTGCCCTGGGGCGTGCTCTGATGTTTGTGAACTCCCAGGTGGCAGACGTGAACCTGAGGGGGAACGAGCTCGGAAGGGAGGGGGTGATTGAGGTCAGTCAGGCAGACAGACAGTCAGACAGGCAGAAAGAGGGTGCAGTGTGGCAAGTTTATATCATAGACCTCTGTCTGTCTTTCTGTCCAACTGCGTCTCTCTCTCCCTCTCTCAGTCTCGTCCCAACCACCTACCTGCCTCTCTCGGTGTGCGTGCGTGTGTGTGTGTGTGTGTGTGTGTGTCTGTGTGTGTGGGGGAGAGAGGGAGGGAGGGAGGGAGAGAGAGAGAGAGAGAGTGCTTGAGATTTGTGTCTGGCTAGCTGCTAGAGGCTCCACTTCTGCTGTTTTTCGTTTTCGTCATTCCCATTCCTGTTACTGAATGATCCGTGGTACAGCTCCTTGGACTGTCGATCTTTTTCCCTTCAATCGGGTCTTTGCCGGTTTCTCTGTGCAGTTCCTGAGGGGATGCAGACGCGCAAAGGCCCTGAAGTCTCTGGACCTGTCGGGGAACAAATTTGGAGAGACGGAGGACGTCATCAACGCATTTCAGTATCTCTTTCAGCACAATACGGTCAGCACATGCAGCAAACTGGAAACGTGTTGCCTTTACCCCCCTCCTCTCCTCACCTCCCTGTCAGTGACTCTCGCCTCTTTACACACACACACACACACACACACACACACAACCTTAAGCAGTGACATCGACGCTCACCCACAAACTCTCTCCCCCCCTTACCCTGTCTACTGCTCTCTTTGCCAACCATTGTCTCACTCTATCTGACTCGATCCTATTTTTCCGCGCACCTGCCTGCAGTCCATCGAGAGCTACACTCTTCTCGACAACGCATTCAGCGACGCAGGGGCACAACAGCTTCTCGCGGGCATTCTGGGGAACTCGCACCTGCAGAAGGTCAGTCAGTTTCCTTCTTTGGGTTTCTTTGTCTGTGTGGGTTTCTGCTGGCGGCCGCTTTTCCTCCTCCCTACCTTCCCTCTGTCCTTCTTTTCCGCTCTCGCGGCTTGCTTCCTTGCTTCCTTACTTCTTTCTTTTTTTCCTTTTCTCTTTCTTTCTGTGGCCTTTCCAACAGTGCTGCTGCACGGAGTCAATGCTTGCATCCTCGTGACCTCTTTGCTACAAGACAGCGGCAGCAACCAAAAACTAAACTCCCGAGAGCACGGAGCAACTTCTTTTAGTCGTTTGATTAGGTGATTGCCGACTGGCCGTAGCGCGTAAAGAAGGGGGAATGTTTAAAGGTGCAGGTGTTCCTCGTACTCATTGTCTTGTTGGAATGCATCTCTTTGTTTTTTCTTTTCTTGTCTTGAGAGGAGTTTCATGATTGGGGGCGAAAGGGATTCGCAAACACACATCCTCTGTGCACGTATGAGCATTCGAGGACGATGGTGATTGTCGCGGCGTTTATGCCTATGTGCGTGCAGGTTGTCGTTTCGGAACGTGTTCCTCTCGCTACCCACGAGGCCATAGCGATTGCGGTGGGAGGGAAGAAGAAGGGAAAGAAGAAGAAAAAGTAAGTGGATGGAAATAAGTGCCAGTGACTTGGGTGGCTGATGTAAAGTTTGAGAGTGTGTTTTTGAAAGCTGACCAATCGTAAGGTGAATTAAGTAAACAAACCAACTCGAAAACCAACTATCTCAGGTCCGTCTGTCATTGAGCTCATATTGATAATCCTAGGAATAATCAAATCTAAAATTAAATTTCACAGTCAATTAAAATGCCCCAGGGTTGGAGTTCCTCGCTATAGGTTTAAAATAGGATAGTGCCCTAGATACTTGGTACATAGCTAGGTACATAGCATAGATAAGCCCCGATACTGACTGCGGTGTAATGCCGGTGTTTATATTTAGCTTCTAGTTTAGCTTCGAATTTATATTTACTATAACCATGACATCTACTCCCTCATGAGTCCTGAGGGCAAAACGTGGTTTCTAGCCTATTTTCTAGCCTGGTTTAACCCGAGCTAGAACCCGAGGTTTAACCACTGAAAATAAAACCTTCTTTAACCGGCTTAGACCCAAATCTACAAGGTACTCCAATATTTAAACCTACGTACCTTTTTACCTAATTCACTTAAATTCTCTTCCGTGGTAAAACGGTGACCGTACTAGTACTTAAGGGCTCCAATATAAATCACTTATCACTTAGATAGAATCTAGGATTGAATCAGAATCCTTCTCTGAATTTGCCAGTGATATACCCTTATCCTAGGCTCCCCATATATATTTAAAAAAAAAAGTAATTGCCTAAAATTAATTTTTGATTTTCTTTTTTTCTTTTTTTTTTCTTCTAAACAACACTTGTGCATTGTGCAACACCGTGACCCCAAACAACAGTTGTTCAAGTGTTGTTCTAGAAAATAAAAAAAAAAAAAACTAATTAGCTAGGTTTTTAGCCTTTTTTTTTTTTTTTTTTTTTGATATGGGGAGCCTAGCCCTAATCCTTTGTAGAAGCTATAACTTGAATATCTAGTATGATAACTTAAATATAGAGCTAATTGAGAAATCGAAGGTAAAACAAGAAACAATTGATTAAGAAAAGAAATTCAGCCTATTATTTAGGAATATGACTGCAACTGGCCGTTGCGGAGCTTGCGCTATAGCTGTTGCATGGTGACAAACAATTGTGCTGTAGCTACTACTACTGCTAAATGAATGGAAGCGCCAGTCTGATGAGCTCCCACAAATCTACCAGACCAGCCGCAGCGGGACCGGCATTCAAAGTGAGCGCAGCGGTGAGCGCAGAGGCTATGGCTGCAGCAATTCCTTCTCTCCTCAAATCCATCGACCCGTCCTCGCGCACACGCAACATTTTCCGTCTCCTTCTCTTTTCTATTTCAGACAGACGACTCAGACGCCTTCCGGGGTCATCTTCCCACTCCCATCCCTCTGCCTCTGCCGCACGCAACAAAGGGTTCGACTGCCGTCTCTTCGAAGATGTTAATGTATTCACCATCAACATAGCCACTGTCATGGGCCCCACCCCCCCCGGCACTGGAGTGATCAGCCCCGCATGCGCCTTGACTTCCTCGAATTCTACATCTCCCACAAGTCTGTACCCAGCTTTCTTGGACGGATCTGGGACGGGGTTAATCCCCACGTCCACCACAACTGCACCCTCTTTGACCATCCCCCCCTTGACAAACCCAGCACGACCCATCGCAGCAACAATTATGTCTGCTTCCCGAATGAGCATTTTGGTGGCATGCTCGCTCGACCTGCTATGAAGAAGCGACACCGTGGCGTTCTCCTGACCCAATAACAGGGCCGTGGGGAGCCCCACGTGACGACTTCTCCCCAGCACAACTGCACTTTTACCTTCTAACTGCACCCCGCATCTCTTCAACAATTCAACGGACCCAAAAGGCGTACACGGCTTGAACATACAGCCAGCACGATCAAGGGCCTCTTCCAACCCCTCAACGCCCCCTCCCCCCCCCATACCCATTCCCGGAAAAGGTAGATTCCGGAGAACCAGATTACCGACGTTCGAAGGATGCAATCCGTCTACGTCCTTCTCAACTGCAATGGCGGACAGACAGACGTTCTCGTCCATATGATCTGGAAGAGGAAGCTGAATCAAAAGACCGTCGACTGTCAAGTTCGCGTTCAACCTTCGCACAAGAGCCATCAGATCGTCCTGTGATGCAGATTCCGGCATGCGATAGACATTCGATTCGATCCCGACCTCTGAGGCTGCGCGATCCTTCATGCGCACATACGTCGCACTGTCTGTCCGATTTCCGACAAGCACCACGGCAAGAGACGGATTCCGATAAAACTTCCCATTCCGCAACCTGGCCTCGATGTCCGCTCTCACCTCTGCACGCACTGCCGCTGCCACCGCCTTTCCGTCAATAACATTTCCGTCTCGGATGAACGGTTTCGACCTCTCCACCTGCCCTGCTCCCGTCCGTTGCCCCAGGCCCCCCAACCCCCCCACGCCTCTCTTCTCCTGAACCCCCGAAAGAAAACCAGAGACGGAACCAGATAGTGTGGGCTCCTGAGCTTGTACAACCGTGAAGCTCTTGGGAGTCCTCTGATGCCACCCCTGTTCCGGGGAACTGGGAGTGACAAACAAGAGGATGTGGCCCTGCAAGCAGCAGAGGGTGAATGACAAGAGACGGGGCGGGAGATGACTCGGATGTGCACTCTCGTCCTCACGACTAGAAATTCAACAGCCCGGCACAAGAGGCAAGAAAACTTACTGATAGAGGAGGGACGGTTGCCTGGCCGCTTAAAAGAGCGAACAGGAGGCACACGTTCAGACGACAGAGGAACAAGGAAGGTCGAAGCCCACCCACTGCCATCTTCTCCTCTATCCTCTTCGCTGTTTGACTTCACGAAAAATCTTGCTCGCACTCAATCCTGTCGTGATGCAGACGCTCAAATGCCACACTCTCGACCCCGTAATGTCACCTGAGTACGAGTTTTTGCGCAGTGGTTCTCTGGGACCGGACAAAGCGTGAGAAACGTATGAAGTCCGGAAAGCACACCTACGTACATCTACGCACGATCGTCCGATTGCCATGCACTCCTGACCACTCAAAGGCTTGATTGACGCAAAGGTTGGAATGTCGGTAAGGATCGAGTGTCTGATTCGAGAGAGCATCATGCAGATTGAACATATTAACATTGTACTGTACGATACTGTACGTGGCACAAAGCCAGAAGATGCCAGAAGAGCCGTCTCCGCCGGCCTGCGGCACTGTGACATGCACCGTCTCTCGACTTTTTCTGACCTCATTTTGGCAGACTGTTGCACAAGGCACTTAATTCGCAACGCAGTCTCTCAGAGGGCCCAAACCACGAAAAGAAAAAAGAACATAAATTTCTTAGACACCTGCACGTGGGCAAGAGCCGAAATTTCGGTTTTTGAAGCTCTTGAGCCATCCGAGGAATAACAAACACGCCGCCACTTTTTTTGGAAGAAAATTTTCTATCGGTCGGATGCCCAAACAGCAACATGCACTCGAGGAAAACGATCAGTCTGCTGCATCTGTCTGACAAGACTGACTTGGGTGGTTTTCTCTTGATTGACACAGAAGGAGGCATAAAGAAAGGCGTCCTTGTTTTTCTATTGTACTCTTTGCTCTGACGATCGAACTTGTCCCATCTCATAGCGTTTGAAGACTTCCGTATAGTCCTCCACTTAAAGTTGTTGCAGTCGCGTTCTGCACATTGTGGAGACAGATCTTTTCTTGAATTGATCCAGCAACTCATCGTGTTGACCTTGGATACTTTGAGCATTCATCCAGTGAGGGTGTTTTTTTGGGCTCGAGGGTCTTCTCTCCGAGCTACTTCTTGAGCACAAGACACTCACTTATCTAAGGTGGTAGGATGGAGGACCTCAAGTCTTCTTGCATTGAGGAGGCAAAAGCCGGGGTCAGGTGGTATAAGTTTCAGGATGGGGCAACCCACTGGCGGAGCTTCAAACTGAATGAGGACCACACGAATCTGGCCTGGGCAAAGACGGATGCCTTCGAAGTTAGCAAATCAGGTGCGCCTGCCTTGAATTTCACATTTTGTGCCCAATCACAAGACTGTCCCACGAAGAAAAAAAGCGAAACGCGGTCAATCCCAACTCCACCAGAAGATCCGCCGGTCGTTTCTTTCCCTTTTTTGTTTTCTTTGGCCCGTCTCTGCACACGTATCCAGGTCTTTTCTTCTCTCAACCAACCAGAATCAACCTAGTCGCGAAAGTGGTCGTTCTTGTGCGTTCGTGCTTTCTCACCATCATAGTACAAGAGACTTTCGCCTTCCGTTGCCCCTTGTGAGAGAGGATTGCAGTTGAGGTCTCTGGATTTCGTCGTCTACACGTCCCCAAGTCTTTTCCTTTCAAGGACGCTCCCTGTGCCACCTCATTTCCGAGAGACAAGTGGTTCCTGATCGAGTTGGAATATGTCAGAGAGGAGGAGAAAAGCAGCAAACACAGGAAACTACAGCTCTGCGTCAAGACTCCGGTCAGTGTGCAGTATCGATCCACGGATCTCTTTTTCTCACACGCCTACACATGAACACGGAAAAAAGACAAGCTGGCAGGCAGCTTGGCGGGCAGTGGATGATAGTGGCAATGGAGGAGCGAGTCCAAAAGATGTCGGAGCCCGGTTCGAGTTTTCCCTCCCGTGTTGTTCACCCTTCTTTCCGTTTCATGCAAACAAACTGCAGGCCGAATATGAACGCTGCTGGGTGGTTCTAGAGACTCTGCTCTGCTCAGTGACTGGCGAGTCGTTTCGCCCTCCTCCCGCCCAGCTGAATTACAGGCAAAAGCGCGAGAAGGGTAGGGACAACCAGTCGACCGTCGCTGTCTGTGGAAACATCCGGCGTCAGACTTCCGGCGAGGCAGAACAACCGGTGGAAGTGCCGAAGAAGGGAGTCCCCGTGCCTCCCTTGGACTGTGCCCGTGCAGCAGAACAGAAGCAGCGACTGATGCAGGCAAGAGAGGCAAAACTTGTGATGAAGGCTGCGAAGGAGAAAGAGGCGCAAATGAAGGAGATGGCAAAACAGATGATGGAGGGAGCAGCTGGGAGAGACAAAGTGCCGACGGTAGGAAAGAAACATCACTTTCGTGCCTTTCCTGAAATTGCGCTGCACGAATGAGCGTGACGCATTTTATGCATATGCCTCTCTCTGTGAGCGTTTGCGGCAAGAGAGAGCGGAAAGTCTGAAAACGTGTTTGGATATGCTCTTTGGGACCTTCTCTTTGCCCCTCTGTCCTTCGCAGACCTCTTGCTCCCGCTTTCGCTGTGCCCTCTTGAGGTTCTTCCTGGATTGCGAATGCGCAAACAATAAGTGTGATTCCTCAGAATGCAGTCTCTTCTCCTTTCCCTCGCTTCTCCATCTCACTCCCCTCTGCACTCGCTTGGTTGGAACTTCTTTGCTTTTGCCCTTATGAATGACTTGAACCGTCTTTCTCCCCCTCCTTCTTCACAGGGTACTGTTGTCCGAAAGCCATCAGACGTCACACCCGGAGGGCCTCCACAGCTCAACCAAAGCGCTGCCGCAGTGTACGCGCAACAACAGAGAGGGGCTGCAGCGCGACGTGGTCCACGGGGGGGGGCTGCAGCTCCTGCGGCTGCCAGCGAGGATGGGGATACAGACAGTGTGTACTCGATGGGTGTGAGTATGCGGTCAGTCACGAATCCAGGGGCCCCCCTTCTCCCTCCAGCGCCAGAAGACCACAGACGAAGGATTGGGGGTATGCCGATGCCCCCCCAGCACCAGCACGGGGGCCTTTACGTGTCGACCAGAGGCAGAGAGAGAGAGGATCTGGGAGGAACAAGGCTCCTTCCGCACCGCCCTGCAGTTCCTCAGTCTCCTACCGGTACAGGAGGGGAGGGGATGGGACTTGGAGGGGCAGCGGCAGTCGCCAGAGAACGTTCCGGTGCGTGAGTCTCTTCTCTCTCCTTTCCTTTCCTTTCCTTTCCTTTCCTCTCCTTCGCTGCATTTCCCCCTTCCAAGCAGCCTTGTTAGAGGTCCGCAAACTCCACCTTTTTGTCTGTACACATCCGTTATCGCAACAACAGAGGAAGACGCAACATTACAGGCTCATCGGTGTAAATGAAACCAAGTTTCCTCTCGGTGGAGCATTCGGCAAAGGTGCTCAAACAGCAGAGGAACCTACAAGTGTACAGTTTCACTCCCCCTGCGTCTCATCTCGATCTTCCCCTCTTTTTTCTCTCAAGTTCTGTCGGCTGTCACTTCCACTGAAGTGACGAAAGCACCTTTTCAAAGAATCCTGTCCTGACCATGAACCCACCCCACTATTTTTCTTTGCACGCAGGCGACCCCCCCAGGAAGCCTCCTCAGCCCAGGAGGGCTAGAGAAAGGGTTCTGTACACCGTGGAGGTGATGAAATCGTTCAGGGCCTCCAGAGAAGAACTGACGATGGGCTGCTTCCCTGATCTTCAGGAGGGTCAGTGCAGCGCAGTGGAGTGAACATCATCGCGAGAGAGAATTTTCATATGTGTGATCGTTGTGTCCTTTCCTCTGTGATCATTTGCAGTCAGGAAGGAAGTAGCTCCTTTCTGAGAAGTGGGGGGTGGGGGGCGCATGTTGTTGGGAAGTCACTCACTCACGGTAGAACAACAAAAAGAGAGAGCCTCTGCATGGGGAATCGAGGAGAGACACGGCACGGGAGGGAGGGAGACACTTTTTATTTCTATGCGATCCTGATTCCTTCCTGTGTCACTGACTTTGTGTCCCCACCCCATACACGTTATCTCGCCATTCCCCCACTCCACTCTCTCTTTCTCTCTCTCTCTCTCTCTCTCTCTCTCTGTCTCTCTCTCTCTCTCTCTCTCTCTCTCTCTGTCTCTCTCTCTCTCTCTCTCTCTCTCTCTCTGTCTCTCTCTCTCTCTCTCTCTCTCTCTCTCTCTGTCTCTCTCTCTCTCTCTCTCTCTCTCTCT
>JAHBMJ010000559.1:37500-45264 GCA_018398765.1 Chromera velia | reverse complement strand
GTGTGTGTGTGTGTGTGTGTGTGTGTGTGAATGCGTGTATGCGGTCTTTTTTCGCCTTTCGTACGGTCAGACTGAATAGTCTTTCAAGTGGCAAGGCAAAAAAAGGGAGAGAAGAAGAGAGGAGAGGAGAGGAGAGAAGAGGAAAGGAATTAAAGAGATCAAGAAAGAGAAAAGGAAAAGAACCTCGAAGTCAAAAGAAAGTCCTCAAAAAAGAATACAAAAAATCTCGACAACTGATTTCAGAAGTCCTGTAGAAAAATCTTTACTCCCGTTCATTGCACTGTTCCCCCCCCCCCCCCCCCTTTCCCTTCTGGTGATTCTTCTGTCTGCAGACAGAGCAGTCGAAGCTCTCCTCCCTCAATGTAAGCTTCACAGGCAGGCAGAAAGACTGGGAGGGCTCGAACAGCGACGGTAAAAAAACTCGCTTGAGAGGAAGAAAAAACATGCAGTCACTACGGCCTCATTTCCTGACTACACGTTCTTGTTCCCCCCTTGCCCATGGAAAGAGCAGTACCCTGAAATTGGGTCGGCAGTGCTGCATGAAATTCCTTCCACTGGTGCACGCGAAGTGACACGTACAGATTTTGTGCACAGGTATCCGTGTGTGTGTTTGTACCTCTGCTCGCTGTCTCTCTGTGTGTCTTTCTGCAGGCTCTACGAGAAGCCCCGCCCCCCCTGGAGGGACGTTCTCCCTCTGGACATGGAAGAGGCCCGACAGAGAGAGGCCAGGGTCCTGGAGATGCAGGAGAACAGGGCATCAGGCACAGGCAGCAGATGGGCAATCCTTCATAGAGTCCTCAGACACCTGCCTCCAGAGGTCGGTCGTTCAGGCGGGGAAGAGACAGAGGAAGGGGGGAGAGAGGGGAGAGTTTCACATAACGTCGTGCGGTATTTATTTGCCTTGTGTGAAGAAGGCATGATCGACCATTGATGCTTCCTTTGAGTGCTTCATTTCAGGTGTGCACAGACTTGCTTCCTCACTTTTTTTCCGACCCTGCAGGCCCGTGACCGCAAGACCTGTCGTTTCTTGGAGAAGTGCGCGGAGGCGGCACTGGACGAGGATGGGGTCTCTCCTCGAGTGCGCAGAAAAAGGTCAGACAGACAGTCAGACAGACAGACAGGCAGACAGACAACATGATGTCGGGCTGTGAGAAGGGCCAGTTTCAGATTGTTCTAGAGCTCTTTCCTCACCGTTCGTCTATCCATTTGGACGTTCGATCCAAGAGATCTGGCCTCTTTTCCCCTGTTCACACAGCTCACCCGCCTGCCTCCACCAAATATTTCTGCAGGCACACGAAGGAAATCCAGACGGAGGCCTCCGAGCTGAGGGACAAGCAGGTGCACGAGCAGCTGGTGAAAGACCTAGGAGAACAAATGCAGGAGAGGGTCTGTCTGTCTGTCTGTCTGTCTGTCTGTTGGCTTGCTGCTGCATGTTTTTCCATTCCCTTTTCTTCCTTTCTTTGTCAGAAGGGCAAAACTCGTTTATCTATCCGGGCAAGGGCACGCTCTACCAGGGCTGCGCTGTATGCACGGACAGATCAATACAGTCGAGTGTTGCAAGGCCTTCTCTTCTCCTAAGCAGGACTGACCGACCCCCCTGACTGCCCCCTTGTGTACTCTCTGTATGTGTGGACGTAAATGAGTAAATGTACATGCGTGCATGTGCAGGCACGCCTGGAGACAGACCTCGCAGCCTCCAGAGAGAGGGAACAAGCAGCAGTCGCCACTGCAGAGTCGGAGAGGGAGGCTGCTGCGGGGCTGAGGCAGGCTCTGGCGGAGGAGACGCTGCAGTGTGCTCGGGAGAGAAACGCAGCAGACGGACTTAGACAGACGCTCGAGGAGGTGAGTTGGTCAGAAAAGAAAAGAAAAGAGATCAGGAAGGAAGAGAGAAAAGAAAAATCGAATAAGTATGCTCTTGTGCAAAGTGTGGATGGAGGCGGATGAAGGAATGTCTCGCTGGCTTTCTCTGTTTCTCTGTGTAAATTGTTCCTCTTGCCCATTTGCTTTCATTCTCTTCAAAAAGACTGAATATGTCTGTGGGCGTATGCACGTTCTTGTGTGTGCAGACGCAGAAGACAGCGAAGAAGAGGGAGGAGAGGGAGCGGAACGAGCAAAACCTCAGACAGAGAGCCAACAGCGCCCTGCAGTGCCGAGTGGAAGAGCTAGAGAAGAGACTGGAAGAGGAGGGCGAGGCGACCTCGGTCAGTCAGTCAGTCAGTAACATGGGAAGAAGATGGAATTGGCATTTGCGGGACTGGAGTGACTTCATACAACGTTGGGACAATGAAGGTTTTTTCTATTGGAAGGCATACCGACCGGACAGTTGCTTCTCTTCATTATCGGCTCTCTTTGCTTTCACTTTTAACTCTTCAGTCGAATTCGTACACGTTCGTTCATATGTTGCAACACTCACATAAAGGTGTTCCTGCCTGTCCCTGCCGCCTGCAGGCGATGTATCATGACAAGACGGAGAGGCAGAGGGAGGTCGAGGCCCTGCGCAGTCGCGTGGCAGAGCTGGAGGAGGAGAGTCGCATGACGGCTGCAGAGGCCGAGAGGGCCCGGGACAGGGCCTCCTTCCTCGACCAGATGCTGCAGACCTGCAACGACGCTGCGAGGCCTGTGAATGAGGAGGAGGGGTCGGTGTCCAGACCTGCATCTCCTTCTGAAGGGGAGGGAGGGGAGGCGACTCAGGTGTTGTTGGAGAGGGTCATGAGACTCAGAAATGAAAATGCGACGCTGCGGTCAGTCTGATTTAATATTTTAATTCCAAAATCAAACACCGACCAGTTAAGTCAAAGGGAACTTTCTTTTATTGATTTTGGCTCTACTCGCTGTATTTAGCAGGCTATCTTATTGATGCTCAAGAAATTTTTTTATTCTCCAGTTGAGCTTCCAATGATGGAAACAGCGCATGATGCCTATTGCACCCGTTTGTTCTGTTTTTTTTACTCGTTCCAAACAAATCAGATTCATCGGAGGCGAACGAAAGCGCTGGCAAAGAACAATTGAGGGTCATGCGTGTGAAGCGTGGGATGGTCACACACTGCTTTGAATGAATGTGCGTTTTGCAGTGCGGCGAAAGGCGAGCTTGCTGCTGAGGAGCTGGAGCACATGCGGAAAAAGGACAGCGAAATAGAGGAATTGAGAAAAGAACTAGAAGAAACCAACAAGACCAACGCACAGAAACACGTGCAGCTGTTGGAGGCCAATGAGGCCCTGGCAGAAAAAGAACAGTCAGCCAGTCACCCAGTGAGATAATCTGACTCACTGGGGGAAAGCGAAGATCTCCAAATAGATCATGAGGAACTAGAGCGCGCCTTCTTTTCTTTTTCTTTAAGTCAAGACCTGACTTTCCTCACCTCTCCGTCCTTCTGCCTGGTTCATTGGTTGCGAAGTCCGTTTGACATCTCGATTCATACAAATAGTTTTCTGCGGAGACGCGAAAAAAAAACTCAGAGAAAATTGAAGAGACTTCCGGAAGTTATCTGCGTGGGCCGTCCAAAACTAAGATCAGAGAGCAAGCCTGAGACTACAGCACAAACTTGTTGTCGTTCCGTCGGCCCGCATCCCTTTCCTTTCTCCTCTCTTCTTTGTGTTAAAACATTCCTGCGCATGCTGGTGTGTGTGTGTGTGTGTGTGTGTGTGTGTGTGTGTGTGTGTGTGTGCGACCGTGTCTTTACGCGTGTTTGTTTTCCGCGTACGCGCAGAGCCGTGAAGGAACTCTCAGAAACCATTCAGCGCCTACAGGATGTCAGTAGTCGGATGTTAATTGTGGACCTCCCCTTTGGTCGCTTTTTTTATTCTCAGATCGGTTCCCATCTCTTTGGCCTTTTCACTAAGGTTTCTTTTGCTTAATCTTCTCGTTCCTGTCCTCACTTCTTTGTATCTGTGGCCAAAAGTGGCCTGTTTCAGTCCGTTTCTCATTCAGATAGAGAGGTGTTTTCGATTTGGTCTGGATGTGTCTCAGACATTCTGTGAAAGACTCAACCCAGTTGGTCGAACGATCTGTCGGTCGAATGAGCCGGGACGGAGTGTTTGTTTCTCTCCTCGTGTTTTATTTCTTGATTGCTTCTCATTGTGTTGATTCTGGTCTGGAACGTGAGATCAGAAGCAAAAAAAGACCAAAGCAATGAACGACTTTGAAAGGAAAGAAAAGACCCGTTTCTGCCTCCTCTTTCTCTTAATTCTCCTTGCAGAGGTCTGAGTCGAGTCCATCTTCTGAAAGAAGAGACTCAGGGGAAGCGAGTGGAGCGGGCGGGGGGGAAGGAGAGGGAGGGGGGTTCGCAGCACCAGACGCAGAAGCAGAGGCAGTGTGGGGAGAGGGAATGGGAGGGACGATGGCGGCATCGTTCTCAGGGGAGGCAGAGGAAAGGGGGGGGGCTGGCAATGCGGTTGTTGAGGAGGTTCCCCAGCCCGCCGCGGCCTTCACTTTCGATTCCGGCCAAGAGGACCCGCCCTCTGCTGCAGATGCTGCAGACGAGGGGGGTGAGGATGACAAGGCTGAAGAAGAAGGAGGAGGGGAGGGGGGGGGTCTGAAGATGTCAAATGGTTTGGGGCTCCAGGGGGAGAATTCACCGAAGGCTGACAGTTTCTTGGCAGCTGTGATTGGAGAAGACGGTCCCGCATTGCAGAATTCCGGGCATGCAGAGGAAGATAATCCACCGTCTCCCTCTGGCTTTCTTGCTGCTGTAAAGGGAGAGGAAGAGGAGGAAAAGCAGGCAGAAGAGAAGGAACAGAACGAAGATACTGTATGGGGTATTTTTGGATCTCCAACGAAGGAGAGCCAAGAAGAGATAAAAGAGGAAGAGAAGGAAGACGACCCAGATGAGAAAGAGAAAGACAATTCGTTGGCAGATTGGTTTGGTGGAGGGACAGGGCAAGAGGATCACCAGGAAGACCAAGAAGAGGAGAAAGAGAATGAGCATACAGAAGAGCCCCAACCAGACAAATCAGTTGAGAGAGAAACCGAAGATGATGGACAGCCCCCTGCCAGAGAGGCAGAAGAAAGAGAAAGAGAAGCCTCTGAAGGAATTCCAGAGGAAGTGGCAGAAGAAGTTTCCGAATCACCAAAAGAAGGAGGAGAGAAAGAGAAACTCTCTTCTGATGATATTCAGTTCGTCTTCTCCCCCCCAGAAGACGACGACGAGAAAGAGAAAGAGAAGGAGAAAGAAGAGAGCAAAGATGAAGAGAACGCACTTTCAATTGAAAGAGAAGGGTCAGGAGGAGGTCTTGCAGAAGCCTTTGCCAACAGTCAGGCTGAGTCTGAATTGAAGCCTGCCTTGACTCTGCATGGCAGCACTGGGGGGAGGGAAGGGGGCAGAAGGTCGACTGATCGTTCGATCTCTTTCAGTCCCGACCTTTTGGGTACAGCGCGCAGCAACAGGTCTCTCCAATTTGGGAATTTGGAGGAAATTCGATCAGATGACGAGAATGAGAATGAGCAGTCAGACGGAGAGAAAGAAAAGGAGAAAGAGGATGACGGTAGCACCACGAGAAGAGCGAGGCAGATGTTTGCCCAGAGTAGTCCGAGCACGAACCGCTCTCTTCAATTCGGGCCGCTTGAAGACGGCTCGGACGGTGTCCCTGAAGAGAAGGAGAAGGAGGAAAGGAAAGCAGAGGAGACGGGGAGCAAGAAGGAAGAAGAAGCTCAGTCGCCCTCACAAGCGCTGCGTGGGACATTTGCAGACAAGAGCCCGGGATCCGGCAGGTCGAATAAGTCGTTGGAGTTGGGGGCCCTGGAGCCGGGGTCCGAGGGAAGTTCCTCTGGGGGGTCCGTTAGGGGGCCTGTGGATCATATACAGAAAGGGGGGGAGGAGAAGAGTGAGAATCAATGGGAAGACCTTGGATTGACTTGAAAGAAATAGACTGCAGGACTGCATTTTATGAGTGCAACCTTTGAGGTCTCATGGTTTCTCTGTTGGATTGTCAAGACATGATTGTTTCAGTCTGCGTCTTTGGTCTTTCTTTCACTCTGTAAGCACAACGGTCTGACCGAAAGCAAAGAATTCCCCCAAGATGCGAGGACCCCCAAAACTTTTTCTGTTCGATCATGTCCCACGCATGAGCGGTTGATGGCCGGCTCATATGTGTGAATATGCTCCCTGTGTATTTAATTAAGCCCATTGAGGGTGTTCTGTTCTGTGAATCGGGGAGAGGGTCTATCGGGTACAGAATGGAAAGAAAAAATAAAAAGAGATGCGGATCAAGGCTGGAAGGATGACAAAGACAGTTGGCGTCTGGGTGTCCATCCACTAATTGATTGTTGACTGACTGCTCGGCCGGTGTACATGATGGTTTTCTCCCTTCCTTTCCTACTTCCTCATTTCCTTTTACATGCGTTCAGTCGACCAGTAAGGAGCCCACAAGGAAGAGCACCTATCGGGCAGCCAGTCTAAAAGAAACTATACATGGGGAAGCCTAAAGCAATGGTGGGCAAAAAAGGTGAAAAGGATCGAACCTCTGCAAGGCCCTTTTTTGAAGGATGCTTAAGTGGCCGGATGCATAAATATACCGTCTCATTGCATGACTCTCGCCTAGACTCTCGCTCAGCAAAAGTACTCTTTAATTGTACATCCCCTCTTAATTCATTCAGGTGCTTTTGTTTGCATTATCGAATACGGTCGACTCAATCTCAGGCTTCTCACCAATCCAAGCAACACAGAGAGAATTAGATAAATATACGCAGAGCTGAGGCATTACAGACACTTCATAATGGCATTGCCGCATTGCAAATTTGTATATTCATCAAATGATTTGAGGCGGCCACCTTTTTGAACCGGATCATAACTTTAAAGTTTATATTTTATTTACCAATTCAAGAAATTCACTCTACGGTCACGGTAAAAGCCTAAGTGTAGTCCAGTATCTATTTGGGCTAATAAGTTTACTAAACAATTTATTATTGATAGTGACTTTGTCATCTGACATCTAGTTTAACATAGATTTGATCCATTGCATTATAATAATATGTATTGTTATCTCAGATTGAATAAAAATATTTAAAAAAAAATGCAAATTATGGCTTATTATGCAATCTGTGATAAATTTATTATGTTTGGCCCGATAAGCACTCTTAAAATTTAAAACACATAGAACATATATTTTTTTTGTACATGTCTACCACTTGGTATTTTTGTAAGAATTGTAACAAATGTGCACTATATATATGAATGAATGAATGAATGAATGAGTGAATGAATGAATGAATGAATGAATTTTTTTTTTTTTAGGCATTGACTTAAAGTTTGTTCCTAGCGTCTGGCCTATACGTCTTTCATCTCTTCCTTCTATCCTGGTTACTGCTCTTGCTGCTAGCTCTCTCTCTCATGCGACCTCATACTTGACGCTCCTCCATCTAAATGCCTTCTTCGGTATTTGCTAAGTACTTCCTACCCCTCAGTGATGACCAGTGCACTGCCTACTCCTCCTTCTTCGCAGCCCTCCCCCTGCACTCCTCTGGTCCCCCGAATGCACGCGCTTGCCGCTTTCAGGTGGGCAATCTGCAGTCAGGCTCGGATCCGGCCGCACGTCTTGCTCATGTGTTGCCCCCATTTCTCACTCAATCGCTCTGCCACCCTTTTTAAGAACATCTTTGCCTCCCCCTCCATCGTCCCGTCAACCGCACTCACGAGTGGAGTGAAGTCGCACCCTCTGTCCGCGCTTGCCTGCCCATGTTTCCTCTTCTTTTCTTCTACTGCTGCTTTGAGGGCTTGAGTCCAGGTCACCTTCTCCCTCGAGGCGGCGTGTGGGTTTATCACCCTGGTA
>JAHBMJ010000559.1:0-32500 GCA_018398765.1 Chromera velia | reverse complement strand
GACACACATAGAGAGAGACATGTACGCTCACGCACCCGCAGGCACACTGGCGGAATTCCACCACGACTCCGCTCTCGTCTGCGAAGATCGCGTTCTCGCCATTGGAAAGCGGGGCTGTAAAGTTGGGGAAGCCAAAGGCGTCTGAGGGATCTGCGGACGGGGGGGCCAGACACGCCTGCACGTCTGCGTTGTTCGACGCTGCACATACAGGGAGATACATTCAAGTGGACACACACAGACACACACACACACACACACACACACACACACACTTACAGACAGAGCGAGCAAAGCGACGAAGGAGCCAGTGACAGAAGAAAACGAAGACAGAGAGAAGGCGATACACCTCAACCCAGAGCTAGCCAGAACAACAAACTGCGAGCTTGGCAGGAAGAGAGTATGCTCCGTTTTAACGTACGCAAACAGGAAACCATGCCAAGCGGACCCCATGTTGGAGCATCACACAGGTCTCATACCGACTCAATCACGACATCCAAAACGTACTTCACTCACTCACTCACTCACTCACTCACTCACTCACAGAGAAAGGAGGGGGGCACGTCGTCGCTCACAACCACTGTTTGCACAAGAGGAGTTGATGCTTCGTTACCGGATCTGCATGCGGTCAAGAGGAAAAAAACAATTAAGGCAGATGGATGGAAAAAGGAAGGAAGGAAGGAAGGAAGGAAGGAAGAGGGACAGGACGGAAAATGGAGGAAAGCGGAAAGCTGATGTCCTGCATGATAGGTTCTGATAATTCTCAGAAAGATACAAACAGAAAGTGAAGGGACTACCTGACCTTGGACCAGCTTGCTGTGTTTCCAAAACACCGAATGAAACGTAAAAAATGCCATGCGAAAGAAAGTCGGCAGCCTATACACAACTTTCATGCCGGCAAGCTCGGTCAGACTGGAGGACAAAATACGAACGAGAAGAAGTCGTTTTGATTCTGGAGAATTCTTGCTTCAGCTCTCTTTCTTTTCTCTTCACCTGTCGATTGCCGTCCAGGTCCTTGTGATTTCTCTGTCAATGCATGCTTCCCCGTCTCCCTGAGCCCCCCCCATACGGAAAGCGCCAGAGGGCCTTCGTGTTGCTGTGGAATTATTCGAATTAGAACCCGAGATTTCCTCCCGAAAAATCTGGATGCCCTCTATCCCGCACGCTTCGTCGTTGTCTCTGCATACGTGGGCACTTGTGAAAAGACAAACTGAGAAAACAATGAAGAAAAGTGAGTGAGGGGGCCGATGCGGAATCAAAAGGAAGTCGGAGCTCCGCTGTCACGAACGCTCCCACGAATGGATAGAGGGGATGAAACAAGAACACAATTCGTCGTCTACTTCTTTTCTTGGTTCACTCTCTTGTTGCCTATCAAAAGGTGTCTGCTAGATCCCCGACTGACCTCGCTGTGACTGTGGGCTCTGTCCCCGGGACTTCTGCGAGGCTCTGCACGCGCACAGAGGCCTCAAAGTCGTCTCCTGGAAGAACAGAGGGGGGCGTGTCGTCAAATTCCGATATTTGCTGCATGTAGCTGCAAGCAAGCGAAAGGTGCATGCATACGATAGGCAATGTGTGCTTACGTGCTTTCTTTTGCGAGATAAAATGCACACTTACATCAAGAAGGAGACAGAGAGAGACTTCTGCGGAAAGGCAAAATGAAAGGTATTCAAACAGACAAAACGTCGGTCCGTACACACAATCGGAAGGCAAAATCGGGCTTTGCGGTCCGTCAGACAGATAAGGAGCTCTGCATGATGTCGATACGATCACGAGAAAGAAAAACAGCCCCACATGCCCGAAAGAAAATCCAATCGAAATCTTCAGACAGAAAGGCGGGCCTGAGAAAACATTAAGGCATTTTCACAGAAACCCTCGCTACCAGAGCAAATTGAGAGTCAATGCTACAAGACACATCTACCTGCAAAAACGGAATGCAACCCCAACCAAGAGTCCCTCTCCCTCACGTACACGAATTTGTTGCCGGAGAGATCTGTGACCTCCAGAGTTCTGTTGATAATTCTCAGGGGGCCTCTGTCCTCTCCCTCTGCTGGGCATGAGGTGTTCGTCTCTGTCGTGGACTGCACTATCGCATCGGCTGCACACACACGCACACACACACACACACACAGAGAGAGAGACAGACAGACATACACTCGTATAGATACTTATGGGCACGCGAATGTCTACATCTACGCACCCATTAATCTCATTCGACCAGAGATTCACGGCGCTTTCTTCGAGACTTTGCTCTGTTTTTCCAGACGCCAGCAATGCGAAAAGAAATAATCATGAATGTCCATTTGAGTTTGAATGAACAGAAAAACGACATCTTTGGCACTCTGTTTTCCCCGTTTGTGTCAGAAACTTCTTTTTCACGTCTGCCGTCTTGCTATCTTCTTCCGTCGCTCTCCCCGACCGTCCCAAAAGTTCTCTCGATCTGACTTGACTCACGGTCGCTTGCGTTGAAGCACGGGTTGTTGTCTGTGGCCACCACGGTGGGGGGACTCGGGAGGGGCCCTTCTGATGAAGCGTTGACCATTTCGACGATCGTGCCCTCTGTCTGCATCTGCACAGGCAGGGAGGCGAGGGAAGAAGCCGGGGCGAAGAGGGACGGGCTGAATGCGAGAACGATTCTTTACTGGATTGATCGATTCATCACACGGTCCTAAAGGGTTTTTTCTATGGAAGAATCCCCTTGAGTGCGGTCTCTGGTCTGATGAACGTCTCTATGGAAAGTCAAGCTGTTGGAGAGGCGTATCTCTCCGCTTTTGCATTTGTCGAGAAAGCCACAAAAAAGTGTTCCGATTCAGCGGAGGAAGGAAGGAAGAAAGGGAACGAAGTGCTCCCCCACCTGCAGGACTCCGTTGAGCGTCACGTTGGGGGCCGCGTTGTCGAACACACGGACGGTCTGGGTGAACAGAGGACGGGAGACACCCTGAGTGTCAAAGGAAGTCACGGTCCACCGACGCAACACCGTGATCAGAGGCGTGGGACTTCCTGCATTTGTGCGTAGAGGCATTGCCAAAAACACGTACGTTACATCGAGATCTTTCGTGCATGTTTGCGTGTTATTTTGAGAAGGCACCAACCGAGAAGACCAGCAGCCGGACATGCAAATCAAAAGCAGACCGGAAAGGAAAGCAGAGCCTCGATACATCGACGTGCGTGTAAGGCACTCACCGTCAAAGTCCCCACAAGGTGTCACGACAGTCTCTGCTGCCTCCTCCGTCACTTCATCGCACCCCGGTCGCACAGCCTCGACGAGGGGTACTGGGGGAGGGGATGACTCGAACTCTGCGAGTGAGAGCTCGAGGATCTCTTCAGTTCCCTCTGTCAGAGCAGTGCCGTCTCTGAGGAAGGCAGAACCGTCGAGAACCAAAACGATCTCTCGGAGGGCAACGGTCGGGGAGTTGAAACCATCTGAGGCCTCGTATCGGTAAGTGAGTGCCTCGATGACAGGGAGGGTTTCTGCGGTCTCGGAACAGGAAGGGGTGGATCTTTGCTCAGGAGAGACTGAAACGCTCTTGAGCCCGTCCGCTCCAAATCCCCCACACCCTTTGGAGGAATCCGAAAAAGTCAACGAATCGGCAACTTCAAGTTCAACCGGACCTTCTCCAACAGACACACTGGTGAGAGGGAGAGGCACGGAGTCTGCGTACAGCCTCAGGACAGTTCTGCCTGGATTTGAAGACTGGAGGACGGGGCTGGTGTCGTCGAACAAAAAGAAGGACTGGACAGATGAACCCGTGTTGCCGAAAATGTCAGTCACCGTCACGTTTTCATTCCACAAGCTCAAAATGCCATATTCTTCATATCGAGACAGGACGTCCATTGAAGGATCGGCTACTCCACAGAAATCTTCCTCTGTGGTGGTTTCAGACGTTACGTCAATAAAGCATTCGACGTCTGCGATGATCCGCACGTCGCTCGTGTTCAACGAAGTTGCTTCTGCAACGAAAGTCGACTCCCGCACTCCCTCCAGGTCCCCCTATGTGCCACTCCTAGTCTCAAGGGACCGACCCCCCTCCACTGTTGGGGGTCGAGGGTCTCGGAGGCTAACCTCCTCCCTGAAGGCTTGGGAGTTGCCTGCCCTGTCCATCACAGTGGCGGTGGCAATGCGCAGAACAACAAGGGTCCCTGGGGCCAGGCTCAGAGGTGTCTCTGCACTTTCATCACACTCAAAGAGAAAGCTGATTTGTACCTCCCGATCCGAAGCCTCAGAATCCCTTCCTGAGAGATCCACCCACACAGGGTTCTCTTCCTGGATGTTCACCAGGGTCGAGCAGAGGTCTCCGTCCTGTGCGACGTACCGCGTCGGGTCGGTCTCAAATTCCGCAAACGTCAACGAGCGTATGACGGGAGCGAAAATCGGAGGAGACTGGGAGAAGAGGCCCTGCGGACTGACGAGGAGCTGGACCTCGTACAGGCCATTGGCAGAGTCACGGAGGAACGCGGCGATAACCAGAGGAGCCAGGGTGTCGAGAACGATGACGTCTCGAGTGGCCTCGGCCTTGTTACCCCCGGCATCGGTGGCCGTATACTTGTATCTGGCAGTCAGAAGAACATCGGTTCTGTTTGCAGACATGCACGCTTCTATCTGCTCAGGAGACGGGTTGACGAAAGTCATCGGTAGGCGGCCATTGACGAGGTCTACTCGATTGTTGTATCTGTTTCTGTCTGCTGGAGGGATCCGTGTGCCGTCTGGATAGAGAATTTCTTGTAACTCGGCAGTGGCTGTGAGTTGACTAGGACAAGCGGGAGGGGTGTTAGGATCATCCACGGCTTCAACATCGGGGGGAGCGTCGTTGGGGATTTCGCTGGGGATGATGACAGCCCACCGGAAAAAGTTTTCGAGAGGCCCCAGATCTCCGTTGTTGATGCCCCCGAAAGTGAGGAAATCGTCGAAGTGAGGGAAGCGGAAGCTGCCGTCGTAGGAGAAAGTGCTGCTTTCAATTGGTGCGAGGGGAGTGCCTGGAATGATGGGTTTTGTGCGGTCGATGATTCGTATGGTCTGGGTGAGCATTCCTTGGTTGTTGCTGAAGTCAACCGCTCTGTATGTTCGGAAGGCGAGCGCGGTGGCCTCCGGGGTGCAGGGTGTTTGGGGATCTGGGGTGTCTTCCATGACTTGTAGTTGTCCCTGACCTCTGCAGGGGTAGTTGTCGACTACCGTAATGGAATGAGACACAGGAAGCTGCGCAGTGCCTTGCTGGAAGTCCCAGTCTTGTAGGGAGACTTGGAGGTCTGCGGGGAAGTTCACGAAGGTCGGAGGCACCAGGTCAAAATTAGCAGAGGGGTCCTTGCAGTCAAAGTCCGAGCAGGGGCCTGCCAGCTGGATCTCTGGACTAGGTCTACAGGAACCAGGGCAGCAATCCCCCGCGTCATAGAGACAAGGGGCAGTCTCGAAATTTAACTCCGGGTTGCAGATACCGTTGCCGAGACGGGGATCGTCACTGGACAACCCGGGGGGGCAGTCGAGAATCTGGGTGCCGTTAAAGTTGTCTCTCTCAGGGTCGCTCGTTCGAGGCGGTGCGCCTGGTTGGCATTCGTACTGCTGCCCCCCACTGAACAGAGGATTCTTGCAGACAAGGTAGAGGGGACTGCAGGCCGCGTCCGAATAGACAGGGGCGGCCTCCAGGCTCCTGTTGAACGGATTCTCTGCGCTGATGTCGGAGCTACTGAAAGCATCGTTGAACTGCAGAAATACACAGAGAAGGAAGATTCACGACATGCACACAGATATGGGCGTGCCTGTTTGAAGGCGACTACGTGAAGAGACTTCTATATCGACTTGACGCTTGATTTCGATCAAATGAAAGGAAGAACTGAAATTCCCCCCAGCTCGCCAATTTCATTGCATGTTCTTTTCAGCCTTGATTCGCAGATATTCGTCCCCTGTGCTCGAAAAAAGTATTGGATGCAGGCGCAGAGGAATAAAAATTCACTCCGTCACCGCAAGAGCCCACTCCTACTGCACGCATGCACGCACGCACACACACACACACACACACACACACACAGAGAGAGAGAGACAAACAGAGAGAGACAGAGACAGAGACGCAAACAGAAACAGAGACAGAGACAGACAGAGAAAGCTCAGCTGACTTCCTGCTCAAGGAGGTCCAGTTCTGTCTCGTCCAATGCCTGGGGGGGAGGCACGCAGGTCTGCTCACAGCAGTCCCCTCCATCCCATCCGCACCAGACGGTATTCAGAATCGGATCATTGCACAACCCGTCTCCTCTGAGAATATTTGTCCCCCCGAGATGGTTTCTTCTGAGCAACTCCTGGCACACCTCCTCCCTCTGGGCGTCTGTTAGGGTGTCCGGATCCACAGGAACTGCTGGGCCGAGGCCGTTCAGTTCTCTGAAGACTTTGGCCCCGTCTGTCTCTTTCAACAAAGTCGAGACGGTACAATTGTCGGCCGAAGTGGCCCCTGCGTCCTCTGGGGTGAGATCCTGAGGGCAGGGGAGGCAGCTCGTTTGGCCTTCCTGGGGCTGGTAGTAACTCCCGAAGCAGAGCGTGCAGGAGAGCGCACCCTGCCGAGCTGAAAAGGAGCCAGGGGGGCACGGGACGCAGGTCGTTCGGTTGACCTCATACGTTCCTGTACAGACAGAGAAACAGGACACAGCTCAATTTCCTTCATACACAAAGTACATGAAGTTGCGCACAAACTCCTGCCAACAGACACATGCAGACACACAAAAGACGCATAAAAGTGAAACTGGTAGATGAGGTCTGCATTAATTGACTGGTTTTTTAACTTGCTTAACTGTCTTCCTCTTCCACTTCTTAATTTCAGTGCCTCTCTGATCCACCTGGAAATATCCCTGCAAGCAAAACTGAGAAATTCAGAAAGGCCACGTGCACGGACTCAACAGCACAGCAGGGATCAGAAATACCGCAGCAGAGAGGGCACAAAAGAATCCATCATCATCTTTCAACTCACAGGCAAAAGAGGAATCTGTTGAGCAACCACTCAGCCTTCCTGACTGACTTACCCGCAGGACAGTCCTCGCAGAAGAGTTCGGACCCCCCCAGCCGGACGCTGCCGTCAGGACAATCCACGCACGCCCCCAGACCCTCATAGAGAGCCTGCGTTCCATCCGGACACTCTTCACAGAAGGTGTTGCGTGTCTCGTTGGGGCTGAACGTGTTCTCCGGACAGTCCAGACACTCCGCCAACCCGCTGACATTTGCAAAGCTCCCACTGACACAATCCTGACACCCGTTTCCTCCAAAAGGATTCGCAGTCCCCTCAGGACACGGCACACATTCAGATGACTGTGGAGGGCTATCCGTGCCTCCCGGGCAGGGTCGGCACTCGAGATCGAACTCCCCTCTGAAGGTATTGCGCCCACACGGGTTGCAGTTCCCGTCAGGCAGCGTGCCGGGCTCAAATCCGGCGCCGCAATGGCAGTCGTAAGTGACCTGGAGTGTGAAGAACTCGGCACTTGTCATGTCAGAAGCAGAGATGAGAAAGTTCCTGATGCGTTGAAAGTCGAAGGTGCACTCACTGACTGTGCACACAGTTCTGTCATCCAGGAGCAGCTCACTGGTCCTATCAACATACAGCGACCCGGCGCCAGGTGAGAATTCAATGGAACCCAATCTGAGGGTCTTCTGTGCCTCACAGGATATTCTCTCTTTCCCCTCTCTCCAGGAGTTTTCGAAGATCAGTGCCACCCTGCCCTCCTGGTTTGGAGAAAGCTCCCCCCTCCTCAGGGCCAACACATCCTCTCGAGAGAGGCAGGTGAACTGGAACGCCAGAGGCAGACACTGCAGAAGAAGAAAGAGCAGAGCAGAGCAGAGCAGAGTATACATTCATTAATTCCGTGTAAAAGAATTCTTTAGGAAAAAGAATTCTGTAGGAAAAAGAATTCTGTATGAAAGAGAATGGAGGCAGGCACTGCAGACCAGAAAGGAAGGGCAGAGCAGATCAAAGTAAAGTATGGCAGGAGGGTACTCGCGCGCATGCAAAGAAAGAAAAAGCAGGCGGATGTGAGGTGGGTCGACAAGACAATCAAAGATGTCATTCAGAAGAATATTCTCCGAGTGATGCAAGTCCCTTACCACAAAGAAGACTTTTTCTGATCAGAAGGACACAAGTGAGGCGAGATAGGCCGAGAGCAGAAAAAAAATTAAACCAACCACAGCCGGATTGAGAAATTTAAGACAAACAGAGAGAGTCGGCGCTGCCCTTATCGCTAGACTGACAGTTGACTGAGAGTTGCACTGGCTTGTGGGGTTCTCAATATCTGTGCACTGCTGCAGCGCCGTCTCGCACAGATTCTTTTTGTTCACGACGTCCGCGTTGGAGATAATGGAGGGCAGCAAGTTGGCCAGAAAGTTTTCTCTGCGGAACAGAGAAGAAAGGGACGTAGAGAAAAAGTGCAGGATGGAGGAGAAAACAGAGAAAGGAAAAAAGAGGAAAAAAAGGGGATAGGACAGTAGAAGAGTAACAGTCACAAGATGACCGATTATGTATTCTGCAGCATAGGCAGAAGCTTGTATGAGTGAGCGGAAGAGTGCATAGGCTGCAGACAAGACAACGGGGCCTGGTCAGTCACAGAGAATGCTTTTATTGCGCGCAAACCAAAGTGTCGGTACATTCACGCACACTGAATTTCGCAGTCAAACGAGAAGCGTCACCGAAAACGCAACTGAATTGAAAGAGAAGGCATGAGATCAGTCACGCTCCCTCCTAGCTGGACTGATGCACACAACTAACCGCCGAGCCTTCTGAGAGCGCAATTCGTTGAGAGGCGATTCGGACACCAGCCCGTCGAGCCTGTCTCCCACCAGGAAACCGTCTTGGCACCAGCGATTCAGATCTCCTTCGATCTGCATCGAAGTACGCAAACAAACCAAGGAAGAAAGTCAGAAACGAACAAGCCATCAAACAAACAAAGACCATATAAAGGAACCAAAACAGATACACAGAAACGAAGAACAAGAGACAGCGACAGACAGACAGACAGACAGACAGACAGACAGACAGAGAAAAAGAGAGAGAGAGAGAGAGAGAGAGAGAGCAAAAACAAAGGGCAGGGAAAGAGGAGCGGAGAGAGCTCAAGCCGCTTACCTTCACACACTCGAACGAGCACGCGGACCCAGAAGGCCGCGCGAGCCCTCCCGAGCTTCCAGCGCTGGCTTTGGGGATCACTATTTCGATGCCCGGAAATCTCTCCCTGCAGTGCCCCGGCGTGCACAGCAATGAAACTTGAATCAAAGACAGGGTGAAAGAGTTTGGGTGTCCTGAACGAAGTAAACGGTGTAGGAAATCAGACCAGCTGCGCTGGAGAGCACAAGAATTAGAGCGAGAAGAGAGAGAGGCGGAAACAGACACATACACACACACAGAGATGAGAGAGAGAGAGAGAGAGAGATGAGAGAGAGTATGCACCTACCTCGACTTCAGGCTTGCAAGAGAGGCTGGTTGTGGGAAGTTGTTGATGTTATTCTTCATCCAAAATTGTCGGCTGTCCACGTTGATCACGTCCCAGCAGTTCACCTGTGCATGTCGGTGCATGCAACGTCACGGGACAGAAGGCAGCAATTCGTTAGACACACGGACTGCTTTCTCGCAATCATCCACTCACACACACATCCTTTGATTCGGTGACCAGTCATGCAGGCACACCTCTAGAAATTTTTTTCCGTCGTTTTCAACCACTCCAGTTGACTGGGGATGCTCGTCCTGGTGACAGACCAAAAATTAGAGAAGAGGAGCATGCCATGGTAAAGAACACCAAGAACTAGACTTTTTTCAATTTCTCCGCATTTATGCATCGTTTAACTTCACGATGAGGCGCGCATATTTGTCACCCACAAACAATTAGAGAGATCAGATACAGATAGACAACCAAAGAGACAGCCAGACAGACAAGACACAAACCAGAAGCAGAGGCAGACCCACACAGGGACTGGGAAAAAAAGTAAGCGGCAAATGAACAGGGGCTGCAACGACTCACCAAGTTGCTTCCAACATTTGGAAAATCTTCCCTTTTGTACTGTGTTCGAATGGCTTTGCACGCGCCCTCCGTGAAGCCGATCTGCAGCCAAGCCAAGAAAGACACGGACAACAAGAGGGAAAAGCGGATCAAGACATGCAGGGAAGAGTCATGCAGTTTCCTGCATGAATGCTGTAGCGGAAAGGGACGTTCGAGAATCGAACGGACTGCGGTTTTGCTCCAATAAACGCAGAGAGAAGGGCGTGTAAGACGAAAGTCCATTTTTCTGACGCACGCCTGCACGGACTCACTTGACGCGAAGGGCTCTGCCGGGTGTCTGCTGCCAGCGCGATTCCTGGTGAGACAGGGTCATATACTGAGCGTGCTTGTTGGTCTGTCGGGTTGTTTGGAAGCATCTGGTCTCTGTCTGAGCAGCCCTGGAAGCCGCACGGGCGTTGGGAGATGTCCCCGAACGGTTGGCAGCTTTGCTCTGGGAAAACCGCAAGGCTGCATAGAATCGTTTCAAGAAATATTTATTTTTCTTCCACCATGTCCGATGAGACCACACAGGGGGGGAAGAACCAAATAGTTTCCGTGCTACGATCGACTTTCGGGATGAATCCCATTACACGGCGATCCCTGTCTATTTGTGTTTTAGAGAGAAGATTAGCGAAGGAACTGAGAAAGAAAAACAAACCGAGAAGGACTGCACAAACCAGACTGAGGGACAAGCACATGCATGGAAAAAACAAGCAGAAGAAGAGACAAGATCGGGGGCAAAGAAATCAAAAAGAAATGCACTCGTTCAGAAACAAGAAAAGGAGAAGAGGACAAACGCCCCCCCTCCCTTCCTGGAATGAACATCGACTGACGCCCCGTTATCGTCTGCAGCGGTAGAGTCGACAGAGGCCCCCGCACCGAGTGGATTCGTGGCTGTTGGGGGGAACGTGTTCAGAGGCCGCATTGCTGTAATGATGACAGGAAAGTCGAGAGTCTTCGGGATCTTGCAGAGAGAGGCGAAGACGTTGGGGAATGCACCTCCCTGGCAACTGCGTGCATGGATGGATGGAGGCATCATCATCTATGTTGGGAGGACCCAGTGAGTAGACATGGATGCATGCAGGCAATCAGAACGACAATGAAGCTTTGGGGGCCAATCCAAGGATGTCCAATGACGATTCGTTGAGGGCTGCAACTGTTTCCGTTTTAAGTCGTCCTCTTCCTATTCTTTCTGTCTGTTTTTTTCTCGTATTCGTGTCTGGGTTCGTTGCGTGTTTTTTGTTTCCTGTTGGCTGTAAAGCCCCTCTTTTGTTGAGCTGCTATCTCTCTCGCTCTTCCTCTCGCCATCTACATCTGCGTCCTTTCCCGGTTGTTCTTGCTCTCTGCCAATCATTCCAATTGAGATTGCAGATCGAAACACGAGACTGACTGCACCCACGCTGTGCTGGCCACCCACTCAGTGACTCACACCTTCTCTGTACAGCACTTGAAGGAAGGCGCTCAAATCAAGAGGAAAGAAACAAAAACAATTGAGCACTAACCAACCTGAAGATCCCATTGGCCATATTGGGGAACGAAGGAGGGACCCTGTCTGATGCTATGGCCAGCCGTCTGTGGCAGTATTCTTTCCAGAGCTCAAAGTCTGATCCCGGGAGCGTTGCACTCGCCTCGTCCCATGCCTCTGTGAGGAGACAAGGATCATATGGGGAGTCCCCAAAAGTCAATGCAGAGTCAATAGATCCTTCGTGGGCTGGTTGATCGATGGCGCCTCCCTGTAGTCCTTCCCTCAAGTTCAGGTTTTGGCTGAGCCCTCTGATCCGGGGAGTTTGCGCAGATGCAAACTCGACGAAGATGGTGTCTCTGCTACTCAGGCCAGATGCAAGGGGACACACCGTGTCTCCCTGCAGACCTGCACGCACGTCAAAAAGACCCGGCTGGGGCTGCAACCCCTCGAACCTTCCTTCTTGATTCGGAAAAGTGGCCGCGGGTGTTTGAGGAATATTTCGCACGGCGAAAGGCTCCAAGTCCACCAGGTCTGACCCGACCTCCTCCAGTCTGGACAGGTCCACGCACAGGTAGGTCGTGAACGCCGTCTCCTTCAGACTGATGGTGTCCTCAGAGAACTCAGGCTCACCTGGATCTCTGATGGAGTTGAAGACTCTGAACATTTCGGAGATCTCATCTGTCTGCAGGAAGTCGTTGGAGGAGGTCCGGTTGCACTCTTGCTGCAGAGTCGTGAGAGTGTCTCCAGACAGAGGGAGGGTGCACTTTTGGGTGGAACCACAGGGGAATCTGAAGAGGTGGCCTACTTGGATTTCACACGTGTAGGAATTGTACGACAGCTGTCGGACGAGAGGGATGGGTGATTTTGTGCTGTCTGCATCCCTGACTGCAGATCCAGTGCAGTCAAAATCTACTTCCACGGCAGTTGCGCTTCTTCTTCCTGGGGAGTAGTGGACTGAGACGCCTGGTTGGCTCTCTCTGTCTGGGTTGTTCAGGTCTCCCGCTCTCTGAACATTTCCATTAGCATCAAGGATCTGGGCGTCCTGGAGACAGCTGCTGATGTCCAGGGCGATTTTGGGAAAATCTTTCAAGAGGTTTCGAATTCTTTCAAGGAAGGGACGAATCAGATCCCGAATCATGTTGAACACGTCAACGTCAAAGATATTCAAATCGATCCCGAAGTTGAACGAAACGGTCGGAAAGACGAAATCAGGAATCAATTCGGCCAGAGCCTCCCCGCAGTCGTTCCAATTCTTCCCGAGCACAGCCCTTCCGAATTCTCTGCACGCGGTGTCAACCAATTTATCCAATTGGTCCTCGATGCTGCACCACCAGGGGTTAGACCCCTGGCAGACAAAGTTCGTGATGGCCTCCGCGATGTTTCTGAACAGACGCCTCAGGGCTTCCAGATCCGAGAAGAAGGAGAGGTCCGTGAAAAAACTTCGGATCTTTCTGATGGCACTCAGGATCTGCACACACGAATGGGAGGAATGAAATACGTACGTGTGGCCCCAGGAGCGCGTGCCCGTGTGCTCGTAGGCACATGCAACCAGACACAAGGGAACGACACATGCAAGAGCTTGGATTTCCTCAAAGAGGGAATGAAACAAAAATGCCACTTGACGCCGCGTCTATGCGCTAAAGGAAAAGGGAATTGGAATTCGAAAAAAAAAAGAAAGGCAGCACAAAGGGAAGAAAGACCAGAGAGGAGAGTAGAGGTTGATACCTACTTGGTCTAAGAGGAGGTCAATGCCCAGAAAGAAAAAGGACTGCAGGCAGACATCAAAACATCGAAAAGAAATGCAGGACAACAGGAAAAGAGGAGGAACAGAAGCAGTAAAAGTGGTGTGCATCACGTTTTTTCGCCCCAACAAGGTATAGGCGTCAGATGGTTAGGCAGTTGAAGGTTCAGTGGAAACGCATTTGTGGAGTTGAGAAACTGGGTGGCTGCTTTATGGGCTCTGTTTCTCTCAGTCTTTTTCTCTTTTTCTTTCTCTGTGTGCGTGTGTGAATGCATACGTGTCTGAGTAAGCGCCACGAGATCAACACACAGAGAGACGGCTGCATGCCGAGACGACACCCCCGATTGACAGACAGACCTGGAGGATGGAGTAGTTGACCTTCAGCAACTCCAGCATGAATTTCATCGACCGCAAGATGCATCTGCGTGCATGCGCAAAATCCACACATGCATGCATTTTCTTGTCGAACCCGGTCTCGCAAGATTACTCCGAAAGAAAAGAAGAGGGAGGCATCAATCGTGCAGACACAAGCAAAAGGCAAGCACTAAACCACTTAATGGAGGAGACTGCTGCAACACCATCAATTAAGTGGCCTCCGTCTCCCAATGCCATGCAGTCTGTCTTCCAATAGAAAGAAAAGAAGGTCTATGAGCCCACCTGAAGCACGGCGTTGCCGGTCTGTCCAGCTCGAAGTCTGCCACCTGACTGTCGAGTCCCTGGAAGGGTGTGAGGTCAACTCCTGCAACAAGGCCGGGAGGGCGGGAGGGAGGCGGGGTAGTTTGGTATAGGCAAAACAAAGATCTACTGCAGGCCTTCCGCACTCTGCTTGCAGGTCCACAATAGAGAGAGAATTCCAAGACATGCGCATTTGAGGGAGGTCTCATGAGCTAGCGGAGGGGCGAAAAGAGTTCTGAGATGGACCGTTGTGGAACCAGACAACTTCACCTCCCATGGACACACAGAGCACTGCATGCAGAAACTCGAACCGAAAGAGAGCCTCGGCAACAAGGAAGGTGCATGGATGGCCTCTCGATAAACGAATGCGTGAGGAGATGAATTCACTCAAGGGGGTTAAATTCAGAGGGTACCCATTAGACATGCATGCTGACCGAGCATCGATTGGAGCCTTCTGTGTCTGTCTTCTCCCGAAAGGTGTGGCTCTTCCCTCAACATCCGCCCGTAATTTTTGTGCGGCAGTTGCTCCTCGTCCTCCCCCTCTCCTTCTTCATCTTCTTCCCACGTCCCCTCTGCCTCCATCCTTCTTCTGAGATCCTCGTCTGACACCCGCAGGCTCTCTGCCGAGGTGCCGTTGAAGATCCTCTCCAACAGAAATTCCTCCCCCTCCTCCTTGCTGTCTGCTTTGCCCTCCAGAGAGCGGCGCATCATGTGCTCTGCAGTCGGTACGTGCTTGGTTTGGTGCGAGAATTGATCGCATGAATGGGAGAATGGGAGAATAAATGCATTCATTGGGTGTTCTCTGTGTATGGAGAAAAAGTAACCAGCCGTCAGCTGACTTTTGCACTCAGTGGCCACTCAAACAAAACAGACTTCTAAATGTTCACAAGACGTTATAAACCTTGCTCGACTAAGCTGTTTTGTTAGGATGCAAGAGCGCGTGCCTCCGTGATGCAATTAGAACGGGAAAAGGAAAATTGACAGACACCCATGCAATTCCCTTCTCTCGAGAGACAGACAGACAAACAGACAAACCTGCAGCCAGTCTCATTCTCTCTCTGAATCTCTCCGCAACCATCGCCTGTCTCTTCTCTGCTCTCAGCTTTCGCCTCTTCAACCTCCTCCGGATGCCCAGACTGTCATCGAACCCCCTCGTGAGAGTCAAAAGGAACGCGCCCCCCTTCTCGATGCGCGCTTGGCCGGGGACGCCCCGGATGGGAGTCGGGGACCGGGGTCGGGGGTCGCTCGCGTAGTAGTTCTTCTCGGCCTGTAGCCGCACATGTGGAAGCAGAATCTTTGCTCGCTATCACAGAGCATGAAGAAAAAAGTGATCTATCTGTGTTTATTGGGAGAAAAGAAGGGAGGTGTTTTGACGAGATCTGAAGGAGAACTGACCAAATTCAGGCTTTTAATGGACAGAGAGCACCAACCATCTATTGATGGACATGACACAAAGCAAAGGACACGCAATGCAGAGCCATGCACTGACCGCGAAGGCAGGGTGTAAAATGACAGGCAGAAGAACGCGGCGAATAACTCCGAGAACCTGCAGAATCATGTGCGTGCATTCCGGGTTTACAAGAGTAAGTATGGAGTTGGTGGCAGAGAATTGAGGGAAAAGAGCTAGGGGCAATTAAGGAAAGAGAAGAAAGGAGGAAGGATGTTGAGGGAACCCGGAGGTAGAGGTGACCTCCTACAGAGGCCTTTCATTGCCTTTCATTGGACAGCCTCATGCAGGGGGGGGGGGATTTCTTCTCGTCAAACCAATGGATCGACCTTGCCCTTTTCTCTGCAATTAAAGGATGGACCTGCCCGACCCATCGATCATGAGAGGGGGACTGAACAGCGTGCTTCCATGTGGATCTGCACATGCATGCATGGATGCAATCACTCGTTCATCCAAAAACCCATGCACCCACCCACCGTTCCCGCAGTCTGGAAGTACTCGAGGAATTGCAGGAGAGAGAGCCAAAGCTGCAGCCAAGCGACATCATGTAAAGGGAAAGCACGAGACGAATAGGCACAAACAGGAAAGGGCGAACAAAGGCAAAGAGGCAGGAGAGGATTGGTGTGGGCTTCCTGAGGGCAGGTATTTCAAATGTTTGACAAAGAAGTTCTTTTTGCCTGCAGATCTCCGAACTGCTTGGAATCCTCTCACGGACTACTGGAAAGGACCCCCAAAAGGGCAGAGAAGGAGAAGGAACACACCCCAAACACGCAATTCTTTGGGGCTCTGGATTGGATGGACCGAGTATCAAGAGTGTACAGGGAGTAAATTCAAACTGGATTGTAGCCTCCCTGCGTCACACACTCTCAATGCACACCTGGTCAGTCCCGCACTTCTCCTATATCACTATTTTCTGCATGCACCGACCAACCCCCGAGCAGCACCCGGCCTTCAGTTTTTGGGACACCTGCTGCTGGCTCGTCAGACCGAACCTGCACGGCACATTTACAGGAGCGCCAAGAGAGAGACAAAAGCACACGCACAGAGAGAGAAAGAGAAAGAGAGAGAGAGAGAGAGAGAGAGAGAGACAGATAGACAGACAGACAGACAGTTCCATCCAAACAGACAGAAGGACACAAACCGAAAAAAAAGACAGCTGCATGCAAAGGCACACAGATGACCAAATAGGTAGTCATTCAAAAGGCAGGCAGACATGCACACAAAGGGACAGAGAGAAAGTCCTAGGGCCAATTATTCTATTTGTGTTCTACAGGTTGTCTTCCACTCCGTCCACTCACTTTCTGTCGTTGACAGTCAAAAGCAATTCATCAATGGAAGCAGTCGTGACAGAAGGGTCACTCGACGGAGCTCCTTCCAAGTGTTGCATGTATGCATGGAAGAAGGAAGAACAGTTTAAGGGAAACTCACGAGAGAGCAGCTCCGACAGTTCTCAGAAAGATCTGCACAATCACGGACGGAGGGAAGCAAGGAAATCAGAAAGACCAAGCAGCTTTGCAAACTTGAAGCAAAGGATGTCAAACCAATCTTTCTGTCAAAAAATTCAATCAAGAGAAGGAAAGACTCAGCCGCTTTGTGGGTACCCAAACAAAGTGGAGGTGAAGAGTCCTTATTTACGGGCTCTTTTCTTTGTCGCGAAGCCAAAAGAAGAGAATCTAAAGTCATGCTCAGAGATTCAACCAACACGCATACAGACAACAGGAAAACTACATGAATCACCCTGATCGTTTCTCGAAGCAGGTAAAAAGAGACAGGGTAGACTGCTTGTACCACCTCCAGAGAAATGCAAATCAAGTAGCCAACAGACACAGTAAAGGTCCCCTATTCAGTTCTGCTGAAGGTTCATGAGCGTCCATCCTCCACCATTCAAGACTTGAAGAGTCGATCGCACCAACGTACGTACCTTGAGTGCGGCCCCTATTTTTGGCAGTCTGCCGCTCTGCTTGGCCACGAAGTCTGTGGACTCCTTCGCGGTCTCGAATCTCTTCTTCCAGGTCTCCAACTCATCCAGGAAAGAACCTGAAGGCAGAAAGGGGTTCATATGAAATGTTTTTCTTTTGAATAAAGTGCATGAAATCTTCAGAATATGGACTGTCGAGCAGGCCAAAAGGTATACATATCATGCCGACTGACAGAAAGACAGACAGACAGACAGACAGACAGGCCATCGGGCAGGGGGAGAGGGAGTCATGTGGACAACTTGCAGTCACGCAGAAGGAGCCAACAACTTGAAGCGGGTCTGTCTGTCAGCGGTTCGATCGAGCTCTTGGAGAGAGAAACGGAGAGAGAGAACAGACAGACCTCTGCGAGGAATGAGATCCTCGTTGTCAAACGAAGCGGACCCAAATTTCTTTTTTGGGTCGGAAAACCTGCACACACGCACGCATACATACAGATTCACGCACACAAGCAGATGGGGGATGCCCAGAGTCATTTATCCATCAACTCACGCTCGGGAGTTGCAGAGGGTTCTGAGTGCATTCTCCGCCAACGAACACTTCAAGTACAGAAGGCACGCGCACACAGACTCCTGACGCGGCCCGATCGGCTTCTTTGTCTTTCTTTTCCTTGTCATCGTAAGGAAGTCCGGATGGTGTCTAGGTACGTATTTGCATGCAAGGAGTCGATGAACGAGCGACAATTTGACGGAAACACCCATGAACCACACATGCACGCACGGACAGACAAACCTACTTGGACTCGGCGGAGGGCTCTGCAGGTCGACGTCTCTAATTTCCCTCGCGGGTTTGTAGGAGAGACTCTCGAAAGGGCAGTCGGGGGGGTTCTCCCTGTCGTCGTTGAAGACGCCCGTGCGCCATCGCTGCAGAGACGCAATGCAATGAAAGGACATACATAGGCAAATACCCACATACACACGTACAGAAAGGCAGACGGGGGTGGACAAACACAGGCAGAAAAGAGGAAATTGATTTTGCCTTTTCTAAAAGGACCCACCAGCAGTGCGTCCTTGGCCCTTCGGAGTCTTTCCTCCTCGTCTATTCCCGGCACTCCTTTGAATCTGTTAGAGAGCCCCTCAATGACTGCCTTCTGGAGGTCGACCAGAGCTTGCCCGCCAGGCTGCATACATCAACACACAGGCAAAGAGGCAAGCAGGAATCAATCTTGACGCACAAAACGAGAGAAAAGGTGCAATGGAGTAGGAAAGGGTGAAGACAGATGGCGCGCAGAAGAGAAAAAATAAATGAAATAAGACTCGGAACTTCTTTTCTTTGCACGCCCACTGTGCAGCTGCCTGCATCCCGATGCCCCTTTCGCGCTCACTCCCCCTTCACAACACGACCTCCACACAAACAGAGTGGCATGCATCCACTCCCAGAGCGAGCCACGCATATCCCGTGACCCATGCACTCACCTGCGGGCCCAACCCGAGGAAGTTCAGAACTTTTCCCGCAACTCCGTTGGCTGCACGCACACAGTCGGTCGGTTGGTCGGGTACAGCAAAGAACCAGAGAGAAACAGAAGCAGAGCGACCGGCATAGAGAAACAAGTGAAACAAGACGCAACTTGTTCCCACTCTCTCATACAGTAATTCCTCTCGAGAGGTCCATGCAAGTAGATCACCAGGGAGTTAGAGGAGCAAAACAGGGAAGGAAATGGGCATCGACGCATGAAATATGAATGAAAGACTATCCTCCGGCTGATCACCCGCGGCCTCTCTCTCTCTCCCTCTGCTGCCTGGCTGGCTGGCTGACTTGTTTTTTTCCTTCCAATAAAGTCCCCTGCGGAGGCCCCAAACTTGTAGATGTCGCCAATCAAGGGTACGAACGACTTCGTTGCAGCCACTGACACCTCAGCAATCCCCCCTCCACAGGCGAAGTTTGCTGCCACGAGGGCAATGCCCTTGATGGCTGCAGGGATGTCAGCAAGGCGAGGGAGGGGAGGGGGATAGATGCGGACACTCCGGCGGGATACGAAACAGACGGCAAGAAAGGGAGAATTGAGATAACGGGATGGCGATATCGGACAGAATTTTGCGTCGGACAGGCTGGTGGGTAGACTGGGAAGGTGCTGAGGAGGACATACAAGAAGACGGACAAATATGCAATACGGACAATGGCCAAACTAGAAAGGCGAGAATATACCCGCAGGCAGGCAGATTGATTCACTCACCAGAAAAAAACTCATGAATGCAACGAGATCAGGCCGCCTCTTCTGCTACCCCGGGGAAGGTGCGACTTCAGAGAGCGCAGGGTTCAAAGAGACGGAGGGTGGTACAGGATGACAGAGAGAGAAAGGGCACCATCCTTTTAAACGACAGTTGGGGCTGACCAGCAATCATTGTGGGCAGTGAGACGATGCCTGTGAGTGCTGGGTCCTGGGATCCCTGTAGTTTGGAGAGTTGATCCCAAGTGATGCTCAGGGGAGAGGAGAACAAGAGGTCGTAGATTTGCCCAAACAGCCCCTCGGGTTTGTTCATAATCTCCAAGACCTCAAAACCAATGCTCACGTTGTCCTTTGTGACCAAATTAGAGTTCCTGTGAAACATTGAGAGAAGGAGAGAGTGAGTGAGTCAGTGAATGTGAGGGAGGGAGTGAGTGAGCGAGACTAGCGGTGGCGCAAGAGGCAGCAGCTTGAATACAAGAGTTGTCGTGCTGTTTCTTTCCCTCTTCGCGCACCTCTCCTTTGGCCTCTTCTCCTCTTTTTTGGCCTTTTTGTGTACCGCTCTTGGATTCAAATATCTATTTCCCTCGGCGTAGTGTCTTGCCTACTGCAGACAGCTTCATGTCGCAATTCCTCTTTTCCCCTGCGGCGTCACAGAGAAGCTGCCATTTACATCGGAAGCTCCAGATACAGAAAAGAAGTGGAAAGGCGTTTGTCTACCAATGTATGGGGGGAGATGTCGAAACAACGGCACTGTGGACTGCTTTTCCTTACCCCGAGCCGACTGACGTGCTAACAGGGAAGTACTTGAATCTCCAGTCGTGTCGCGGAAAGAACACAAACTGGTAGAAGTTGCTGACGTCTCTGCGGGCACCATTGACCCAATTTCCAATGGCTGCACCCACATTCTGGCTGGTTTGTCGCGTGGTTTCCTTCACCACATTTATGCCACTTTGGCCTCTGCAAGTCAGAGACCCTAGAGCAAGAATCACCACTAGGGATCTCAAGAGAACCCGGTGGCAAACAGTCACTCCAAAGGCCCACTGGACTTTCATTCTGGAAAAGAATACTCACACAGTGGCCTGGATTGTATCTGAAGAACAAGGAAAACTCTTCAGGCAGGAAGATACGATATGCAGCGAGGGTCGTGTCAAATCAAAACCACTGACCATGCACTTCGACGGACAGGTGTGTACAGACAAACAACTTTGACGGCGCTGCGAAGAAGAAGAGCGAGGAGGGAGGTCCGTAAGCATGGCTACCATATTGTTTCGCAGCACGCGTGCACGTTGCCGATCGAAGCTGCACGCTGATTGAGACAGCAAGCCTCAGCTGCAACGCCACAAAACGGTGCAACACTGTGCATGTGCGCAACTGCATGTTGCATGCAACACTGCATGCATGTTGCGTGCAACACATGCAATGATGCTTCGGAAAGCTCATTTTGGCTTTGGTCCGACTTGCACGGGGGATCGAGGAGACCGCAATTTGAGGAGACTCATAAGCTAGGAGACTGCAAATTTCTGCTGATGATGAGAGCCATTCTGATCGACGGGGTCTTCTTCTTGTCACTGCCGGTCAAAGGTTCAAGAGAGGTGGTGGTAAATTTATCACTGTGTGCATTGTGTGACTGGTCTTCCCATAATGCTGTGACTTGCTCGGTTTTTGTGTTTTTCTTGCTTTCTCTCTTTCTGAGAACGCCTAGAAAACACCTGAGAGTTCTCACCATGCTTCCGAAAGTGTCCGTGACGATTCTTCATTCAGGATCTTTTTCTGTGGGCCAGCAGCTTGCGGATGTGTGCATTCTTCGAGGAGTGTGGAGCACACCATCTGCAAAGTCGGGTTCAGAAGGATGGTATAAAATGGGCCTCACGGGTTCTGCAGACTCTATCCTCGAAGCCTTTTCGGCTTTGTACGACAAGTATCAAGTGATCCCTCCCATCCTGCTTCCAGACGCTCTCCAACCAAACCAAGAGAGCTTCAAGAGGCAGGTGCAGGAGGGGGGAAGTAAATTTGGAGCGACCGTCAACGTCACGCCCCTCATCAATGACAGGGGACTTACCGAGAGAATCCTCGAAGCAGTCGGTCCCCCAGAGGCCGTTTTCGCCTTCCTCCGTACCTTTTCCCCCTTTATCTTCCGCCCCTCCGCTACCGTTGCTGCCCCCCCACCAGAATCACTGAGAACAGCATCAGCCCCTCCGGTCTCTTCCCTCCCGCCCACCCGAACGGCGGGACACGTCCCTTTTCCTCCATACCCGCAGCACCACCCACAAAATCCCTCAACCCACCCGCCCGGTGTAGGAGGGATAGCTCCTCAGAACGCGAACTTCACGGGAGTGACCATCCAACCGTCAGCGTCTGCCTTTGCAAACCGCAACGATAGCCGAACCATCACCCCGTCCACCAGCATCAACTTTCCTCACTCATACGGAAACCAAATACAGGAGGCGCATACGGGACCCTCACAACTGCACCTGCCCCTGCCCCTGCACCTGCCCCCTACCACCCCACACAATATCAGAGCCCATCAGTCCCCCCAGCCCAAATCTCTGCCGTGCCTGGCGTTGCAGCTGCTGCTGGAAACGGACTGGGAAGCACTACGGTCGGGGTTCCCCCCCCGGTTTACCAAGGAACCTCCGGCGCCCCCCCGGGGTTTTCTGCAGCCCACCAGCACCAGCAGCAGGCTCAGACTTTGATGCAAACCGCCCCGCCTCCAATGGCCTTCCCGGTCAGTGGAGGGCCACCCAACGCTTTGCCTGCCCATGTGAATGGTCATCCAGTGGGCCCTCAGCAGCATGACCCCCCTCTCGTGCTGGAGCCTCTGTGTGTCCAATTCAGCCCCGAAGGGGAGGTGATGGCGGTGCCGTTCGAGGGTGTCGGGTGGGGGGATGATCCGACGGCAACGGACGGGAACACCCCGACCCGAGCGATGTACATTCCGGGTCTCTTGGTGCCCCGTTTGGTGGGGGGAATGGGGCAGTGCCTGGCGGAATTCCGGACGCGTAGCGGTGCGAAGATCGAGTGCAGGGACCGGACTACGGATGAGAGGGGATTCCGGCGGCTGACAATCAGAGGCTCGTGTGCGGAGATCGACCGTGCGGTGTATCTGTTGCTCAACAAAATGACTTCATGGAACGCACAGGACAGGGGGGGGCCGATGACGCTGACGGTGTTCGTTCCAGAGTGCATGGTCCATATGGTCAGTTGCATGCATGATCATTGATTGACGCTTTCTCTTTCTTTTGCTTGCTTTCTCTGAAGTATGGTCAGTCAGTTGGTCCCTCATGGAGTCTTTTTCTTCTTGACGAAGAAAGACAGCTTGACGATCTTTGTGCGTGACTAGACTGCCTTCTAGAAGTAGAGAAGAAGTGGTGAGAATACATCCCGGGTGTTTGTCATGGGTGCATGGGCGGGCAGGGAAAGTGGAAGCTCCCATATGCTTCTTTCTTGCATGCTTCAATGCTCGAGCGAAGCGTCCTCTGCAAGGAGAGAAAAACATCTCTTCTTCGTTTCAACCGACTCTCTCTCTCTCTCTCTCTCTCTCTGTGTGTGTGTGTGTGTGTGTGTGTGTGTGTCAGATTATCGGCCAAAGAGGCGCCCAGATCATGGGTCTGGAGCTGGAGACGGGGGCCAGCGTGAACATTGACCCTCCCCGGTTCAGCAGGGCAGGGAGGGCGAGGGAGATCACCGAGAGCTTCGGACTAGGGCCACAGAAGACACAGGAAGTGGTCACAGCTCTTCGCAACATTCAGGTAGGAGAACTGTTCCTTCCTTCCTTCCTTCCTTCGTTCGCCTCTCTCTCTCTCTGTGTGTGTGTGTGTGTGTGTGTGTGTGTGTATTCCCCCTCACCTTCGCCTCTCTCTCTCTCCCTCTCTTTCTCTCTCTCTCTCTCGATCCTGTCTCTTCGTCGCTGTTTCTTTCTCTGCTTTCTCTTGGCTTCCTCTTCCTTTCTGGACGAAATTCCGCATGAGATTCCTTCATTTGATTTTGTTTTTTTTTGTGGATCTCATTTTGTCTTTCCCTCCCCCTTGCTTCCTCCCCTTCTCTCTTCCAACAGGCCGGACTGGCGAAGACGTCAAACAGACACAAGGAGATGGCCACCCGGCTACGTCGCGTCCTTGTGTCAGGAACAACGCACAGGGTGGAGAGGTTCAAGGCTCTGTTGGGGGAGTGTGTGTGTGATCTCCTCGAGGCCGCTGTGAGAGAGAAGGCAGACTCAGCAGCTGCGAAAGAACAACTGCCGCCCAACGTCATCCCACAGGAGCTCATCCAACAGCAGCAGCATCAGGAAGCGTTCCCAGATCCGATTCCGCATGTTGGATTCCCGACTGCCACTCCATCTCCCCCCTCTTTTTACTCCGGTCAGCCCACTGGAGGGCCCCTTTCCCCCCCGCATCCCGTCTCCCAACATCCGTCTCCTGCAGGGTATGCCGGGGTTCTTCATGCGACGCAGGGGGGGCAGTGGACAGGCGGTGTCGGCATGGGCACGGGGGGCGCGCCCTCTTTGTCGAGTGCGGCGCCGCCCCCTTTCTCGGCCCCTCGATTTGGAGGCACCGTGCAGGGGTATCCGGACGAGCCGCCTCCGTATGTGTAGGAGGGCCCCGCCAGCGGTGGCACAGTGGTAGAGCAAAGAACCGAAAGGGAAAAAGAAGTGAAGAGCTTTCTCTTCGTGCGAGACGAGACAAAGAAAGAAAGAAAGCCCTAGAAAGAGGAAGAGAAAGGAGTCTCTACTGACCAGACCTTTGGAGAGACGGAGGAACAGTTTTGTTTCTGGTAGCTCAGGAAGAAAGATAATTGGTAGCTCAGAGAGATAGAGAATTTGCCGGACATCAAGTGTGTTACATGGCATGTAGGTCTTTCTGTCATTTTCTCTTTCTTCTTTTTTGGGCGGGGGGCATGCCTGCATGACTGGGGACGGAAATGAGTGAGCAGACAGGGACGTGCCGATTGAGAGTAAAGAAAAGACATGTGATCGAGTCAGTCGTGCGATTTGGACCTGTCTTCCTCCTCTTTTCCTTCCTTCCCTCCTTCATTCTTCTAGGGCCTTCCGTATCCGTTTTTGTGGATGCCATCGAGATCGTGTCCTTAACAGGCAGGCAGAAAAGGAAGGAAAGCTAAATTGATTTGCTCTGAGCTGGAGGACTCGGTCTTCCAGCTGTGGAAGTGGAGACGAAAAGTTTTTTTTTTTTCTGCTTTACAGGTGGGCTTGCTTGCCATTCTGTCCAATCATATTGTTGTTGCCGTTGTTGTTGCCGTTTCTTTTTTGTTCAGTGTCACCGAAGAGATCGATGCGAGCCGATTCGGTCCTTGCTGTTCGGCTCACTGGCTCACATGAGAGATCCAAGTGAGTCTGGCAGGCCTGGGAGAAGTTCGGTGTGTGAGGAATCAGAGACGGAAACAAACTAAGAGAGAAAAAAAGGAAGGAAGGAATGAGAAAAAGGGTTTTGCAGGTACGTGAGAGACGTTTGTCACGGTGTATCGACAGACTCAAATTCGTGCGTGTCGCGCTTTTCTATTTATTATGCCTGTTTTCTCTGCACGCCTGGCTTTGTGTGCTTTACACGCCTCACTTTAAATTGATGATGGATGCATCTACAGTTGCATGTCTGATTCGCTTCTGGCTTTTCTCTCCCGCCTCTTTACGACCTGACTCTGTGACAAACAAATGTGCATATGTGTGGACATCTTTTTCATTCAAAGCATGCGTCTAGACAGTAGAGAGGCGAACAAATGAGTCTGTGGGAGCGTGCAATGACTGCGCTGCCTAGGAAGGCGAAATGCCGGAGACCTGGGGGGGGATGCGATTGTCCGAACCCTCCTCCCGTGTGAGAGACAAGCAGTTCTTCGAATGGGGTCGAAGGAAAGCGACAAACGGACTAATCAAGCCAGAGAGACAGAAATAAGAAAGGGGGGCAAAAGGAAAGAAGAGGCTGACTTGAAACGCCGTGAGCGGATTCAGGCAGCGAAGGTGGGAATTCCTTCGGAGGCTTTCTTTTTCTTTCCCTTTTTTTCACCTTTTATGTCTGTGCATGCACACATCCACCTTGTCTGTCTGTCTGTCTGTCTGAAAGAAAGGAAGAAAAAAGGAAGGAAAAGACGACATAGTCTGTCTGTGTGATCTGCGTTGCACTACCCCCGTCTTCTGCCTTCCTTCCTTTATTCCCCCCTTCTTCTGACGGTTCCTGTGTCGTCGTCTCTCTGCCGGAATTTTCTGAGAGCGAATCATGAGAGTCCTTTTTCTTTCTTTCTTTCTTTCTTTCTTTCTTTCTTTCCTTTCTTCCTTTCTTTCTTTCTTTCTTTCTTTCTGTCTTTGTTTGCTTGTTTGTTTGTTTTATAGGGCACCCGCGTCTTCCTTCCTCTCTGCCAGATGCGCGCACGCACCGAGTGACTAGGTGGCCGGGTGGGTGGGTTGAGGAAGGGCCGGGTGAGGGCATACATGAACAAACCAGACTGCGGATGGAGACAGGAAATTAACGAAAAGCAATTGCGACAGCGTGGATGGATGTGAGAAGAGATGAAGACTATTTCTGATCTGATCGAGTTCTCAAGAGGGAGGGACTAATGCAATACACCAGACAAACAAAAAGTCAGACCAGTCAATCAGACCTCTCCCCGATCACCGTTTCGAGTGACGAGGACGCACGTCAGGGATTGCACGGCTAAAGAAAGAGCCTATCGAATAAATAAAGGCGAATGAGAGAAGGTCACCAACCATGCGTGCTCACATGGTGTATCTGGAAGTGAGAACGGCTCAGAGGGAGTCCAGATTCTCTATGATTTTACGTATGTACGTTCGTTCATTCCTTCATTTCTTTGTTTGTTTGTTTTTTTGTTTTTCTGTGTGTTCGTTGTGCGCGTGTTTGTGTTTACATCTCTCTCTCTCTCTGTCTCTCTCTCTCTCTCTCTCTCTCTCTCTCTGTGTGTGTGTGTGTGTGTGTGTGTGTGTGCGTGCGTGCGTGCGTGTATGTTCGTCTACGTTTCTTCCAATCGATGGAGGGCATTCGATTCGGAACAAAAAAGTCGAAGAAGGAAAGGATGCCGGTAAGAGCGGCCATCGGCATCGGCATTGGAAGCAGAAAAGAAAACAGCGTCTGTCTGTCTGTATCGTTTTCTCCCTCTCCCTGCTCCGCGCTTCTTGTAGTGCTGTGCCACCAATGCGGCTTTCTGATGCGTTAAGCGTCTGCTCTCTCTGTTTCTTTCTTTTCCTCTTCGTCTCTGTCTTGCTTGTTTTCCACCGTTCTGTTGTGCTTGCCCCCCTTCTTTTCATCGAATGCCGTCGATTCGCCCCACCCCGTTTTTTAACTCCCTCCTCGATCCTGGTCTATCTATCCACTTTGTCTGTCTGTCTGTCTGTCTTTTTCTCTTCTCCTTCAATGCCCTTATTGATGTCTTTTGATTCATTGCCCCGGCCCCTCCCATTGTCTTCACAGAGTGAGTAGGCGTGTGGATGAGCAATCGGATGGCGAAGAGAAGACAGGAAACGAGAGCAAGAGAAGAAGATTTTTCAATTGTCCGATCGTCCAAAGACCCCTCGTGAGAGCGCGTCTGTAGTCTCTGCAGCGGCCTCGCGAGACTGAGCATAAATGTGTGGGGAGACAAGGAAGGAAAGCAATGTATAAATAGAAGAAAAGGGTGCAAAACCTCAATGTTGGAAAAGCGCTACGTCAGAGACGGGTGAAGAAGCCGAAAAAATGAAGGGGAGAGGGGAAAAGAAAGAAGGCGAAAAGCAACCCGCTCGGGATAATGCAAGGTAGGGGTGCGAGCCATTCCACGGGGAGTGGACAGCCTTCCGTTTTTTTTTTCCTCTGCTGTCTCCATGCAATAAGTGATGCATAAATGCTTCTTCTCTATCTGTCTGTCTGTCTGTCTGAAAAAAAGAAAGAGAAAACCGAAAGAAAAGATGATATAGTCGACGTGTCTGTCCGTCCGTCAGTCTGTCCATCCGTCATGAGTCAAGCGAATGAAAGAAAGAAAGGGAAAGAACATATACTCTGTCTGCCTGTCTGTCTGTCTGTCTTTCTGCTGCTGTGTCGACGCGATTCTGTCAATCCTCCTTCCCTCCCTCCCGTCCTTCTCTCTCTCTCTCCCTTTTCGAAGCGATTCGACTCCTCCGGGCATGTTATCGATTTTCCTTTCTTTGTCTTTTTTCTTTCTTTCTTCTTTCTTTCTTTCTTTCTTTCTTTCTTTTTTTCGTTTCCTTTGCATCATGCTGCCTGTGTATTTTTGTGCTTTTCGTCGCTGTGGTTTCACTTGATCTAGCCGCGTTTTTCGTTCCTCGGGTGTCCAGATGAATAGAGCTGGACTGTCTGACTGACTGATTAAGTCGGCGGGTGGGGGGTTCGGCGAGGGTGCGGCTTTCTCAAGAGTAGAGCGAAGAAGGTAGGGGAGGTATGGAGAGATGGAAGAAGAAAGAAGTGCAACTGTGAGAGGGTGCCAAAGGAGGAAATGGGATGGCTGCAGCATCCGGTCACTGCATGGGGAGGTTTCTTTCTCCCGGGTGAGAGGAATTCTCTCTCTCGTTCACGCAACACACACGCACGCACGGCTGCGAGGGAAAGCAAGCATTGGTTGCGATACAGGCGGCCGACAAAGGAAGAAAAGACGAACAAGAGTGACTGCAGGAGCCCGTGGAGGGATGTGACTTTCGATGTTCGTTCGTTCGTGCGTGCGTCTGGCCTCCCTCATCCATCCACGTCGATGTCTCTTCTCGCGTGTTGAAATGAATGCATGGAGAAAAAAAAGGGAGGGAGGGGGCGGCTTTGTGGCCCTTAGGCGGGATTGGTGTTCCTAAATGCCCAATATCTTTTTTTTTTTCCTTCCTTTCGTGCCGTTACTCCGTTTTTGTCACACTATCAGCTTGGGGGTTTGCAGATTCCTCACATACATGGTGTGTGTGAACGAAGGAGGAAAAGAACAAGTCCTATTGTTGGCACAATCACAATCCAATTATATTCAAAGGGTCGCAGAGGATCCTTTTCAGGAAGACGATGGAAGGAAGGAAAAGGCAAGAAAAAAAGAAAGAAAGAACTGATCGATCGATCGATCGATGGATCCTCAGGTTCCCTGCCAGAAAGGCAATTGCGGCAATGTCGACCGACCGTTGCTTGGGGAGCTGTGGACTGTCGGGAGGGAGAAACGATGCTTGCTTCCTTGCTTGCTTGCTTGCTTACTTACACGTGTTAGACACAGGTTTAATTGACAGGAAAGCTGTCAATGCGAGAAAGTGACAGTCTGGCATTATCACAGATTGAGACCTGAAAGCCCCGATGGCTGTCTCAACGATTGCCGGCCCCTTGCTGCAATTAAGCCGAGCCGGGGCCTTGAAATATTTGTTCTGGAAAACAGTACTAAGTTGATTCCGGCGTTTTTGGGTCTGTAAGCCGGTCTGGTGATCAAAGAGGGGGGTGCAGAAACGAAACGTACGTGGCGGCGCCACTGCCTCACATGCAGCGCTTGAATAGTCACAAAGACGGGCGTCACTGTGGAATTTCAGCATTTGCAAGTATGGTTGTGCTCCTTCAATGTGCAGTCGAATCTGAGTCGATCGATGCCAAATAAAGCACTGAATATGCGCGTATATAGTGCGTTCCAATGGTCGCATGCATTTACAAGTTTCAAGGTGCCAGTGGACTCTATGGTGGACTTTATGTTCTATACCGTTATCCTGCCTTTTTAGAAAAGTTTAATGTGTTAAACTGAAATTCATTCTAAAATTTATTTATCATGCATGCATGTATTTAAAGCTTATAGTTCTGGGCTTATATTTCAAATTCGAAGATTCTTATTCTCCATATGTAGGGCCATAATATGGCTATATGATGATATTATGATCTGAAGATTTATATATGGTGGGGGGGTGGTCTGTTGTCTGCTATATGCAGGTTTTGTCTTTTCCGAGGATCGAGGCACCTCCGTCTGGCGTGTATGCTTAAGACTAAAGCGAAGGGGCCGCCCAGTCTTGTAAGCCTTCAAATACTCCATGGGACCTAGGTTACATAACGAATTTCTGCATGGCGTGCCGGGTTGGCCAGAGCCTAAAAGGTGGCTCACCGGCTTTAACCTAGGATAGGATAGAATAGGATTAATGTCTAGAGGATTGGCTTCCTACCCCAATGCCGAGTGCTCAACGTGCGGCGTTCAGAAAAAGCGCATACATGTGTTGGACCTTCCTGGCCGGCCCGCATAAGCCAAAAGACCTCTGCTGTAAACTGTTTGTATGATAATCAATCAATTACTATCAATCGCATACGAAAGACTGCAATCAATCAACTCTTACTGACAATACTGCAGCCCGCTGATCGACCCACGGCGGAGCTCAAACAGGCTTCAAACGGAGGCATCTCAAGACAAACGGTCGATCCATTAGAGGCCAATCTCATTACTTCCCAGTCACTCAACCCTTTGATTTCTCCCTCTTCCTTTGCTTGCTTTATTTGCTGCGATGTTGCTGCATACTCTGCTTGTCTTTCATTTCTTTCTTTTTTATTTGACCAAAGAATTTGGTGGGCCGTGGTAGGCTTCGTCCAGCTGGATACTTGATACATCTTGCAGGCTGCATGCATTTCTCTTGCGGTATTCCTTTACGGCAGGTCGTTTTGTAACAACATCCTTCAAAAACTTGTTGACGCTTCCATCTGTCTCACTTAAAAGAAAAGAAAACAAGGCATGCCTTTCTGTCTTCTTGTTTGTTCCCTCTCCCCATTTTAGCTTTCCTGCTGCTCTTTCCCCCCCTCCTTTATTCCATGTGTCTGAAAGAGCCTGCAAGCACACAGCCCTCTCAGCATCATGTAAGAGACACTCCATCAGAACGTGCACTTCGTCTTCAACCACCTGGATGCCAAGGAAATTAGAGCAAACAATGCATTTTCTGTTGTGTAGCAGGGTCCTCCTCCCTCCATCAATAGAGAATTTCCCCTTATTGACCTCAAAGCTCCTCTCTCCTACCCTGAATGCTACTCTTCTTCTGTGGACTGACCAAGGTGCAACCTTTCTGTAGTACACAGGGGTCCGCCCGATGTTTTCTCTCTCAATTGAGAGACCGTTTTCTCTACTTCTTTCATCTGTCTGTTTGCTGTGCAGCCACAAGTTTAAGCGGTTTCTGTTTGACATTACAGTATAAATGGGGTGCATCAGTAATCTTTCCTACAGTTCTTTTCTCTCGTTTTCTTTTCTCTTTTGCATTGCGCTCTCTATTCTTTCCACAAACTTGAAGACTTCGTTCTTTCTTTTTGCTACCCAACTCATTCATTCATTCAATATTTTATGTTTTTTTTAATTTGGTGAGGGCAGCCTAGGGGGCATGTACTGACAGCGCATTGAAAAAATTATTATGAAAAATTAAGTATATACATGCAACAAAAACGATTGTTAAAAAACATGTTAACATTTTTCTTGGTTTTTTCTTTATTTATTTTTTATTCGACCTCTGTCAAACTTAGTATGAAACTATATAAAACAACTAGGTCAAACAAGTAACTGTTATGCTAAGTGTGACTGCATGTTGTAGGACAAATTTTAGGTTGAAACTAAGGTTTTGCGCATACAACTGTTGACAGTCTGTTATTGAGTCCAATGTTGACTTTTGTTAATGGACTATGACTAAAACTGTGGAGACTTGCAATAGCACTGGCTTACTAACTGAGTCTGCATTAAAAAAAAAAAAGATAAAAATGAGTAAAACTTTATTAAAAAGGTTCAAAGTTATATTAGTTGGTAAAAGTCTATATAGTTGAAAGTCACGGTAGTTGAAAGCCAAAAAACAATTTGTATCTGGGGTTGTATGATACAATTTATATCTATTTTTTAAAAAATAAAATAATTTATATCGAGATGGATATATAGTAAAAGATTACTTCTGTTATGAACCACCCTGGTTCATACCTAACGTCTGGCTTGTGTATGCTTGTATGCATCGCGGGTGAGCCTCGTCCCTCACGGTGCAAGCAGCGTGCCGCCCTTGCAGTGCCTATCAGTTGGCCCTAGATGGCATGTGTGCGGCCGGGCCTATCGCATTCATTGACATGCAGCGACTAATCGATTGATATATATTCTCACACCCAAAGAGTGTGATCGTTGTCCTTATCTCGTGACTGTGCTTAGTACTGGACTGATACTCCTCCTGACTGATGGAGTCCAGCCTACGTATCACACTGAATCTGTCAGCTAAGCCTACTAGTCGATCCTTCACCTTCAGCGCACCCCTCTAAGTAGCAGCACAAAGCAGACAAACGTGCTGCGAAGAAGAAAAAAAAAAGGGGGAACGTACGGGGGGTCGGTCAAAGAAGTCTGCCCTCAACATTTCTCAACCTGCCATGACGAATGGTATGACCACCATGCCATACAACGACGGCGTCGACTGGAGTCCCCCAAGAGTTGGACCGTGCTGCAACTGCGGCATTTATGTGTTGGATTCCGTGATGATGTTCGCAGTTCGTTTTGGGTCTCTGACCATGGCTGGGGTGTACTCTCAGTCTGAGATTACTTAGAGGTGCAAGACAGGGGGGTGTTCTTCTGTCTGAGACATTACGGAAGACAGCATGGAGTCCACATCCTTGTGTGCTTTACTTTGCCATATTTACTTGTTAGTGTGTCCGTCTGTCAAGTCTGCAATTTGTTTATTTGTTTATTTTCTGCTCAGAGACTCTCAGACGTCCATTTCTATTCAATAAAATAAGGGAAATGAAAATGGTTAAGCGTAGTATTGTGAGGCGAGGCACGGGGCCGGCCAACCCCGGGCTGAGCCGAACTGGCGCGCCCTACCGCCGTTGGGACCCACACGGCTCACAGCATACGTACGCAGGCTCATGGAGGCGCCGCCATGGCAGTCTGTATTGGAAGAGAAATAATATGCAGACGGGAGTAATTAACGTACGACAAATAGAATTAAATAGAAAAGTATGCATTTGTCCTATCAGACGTTGACTGTAAGAAAGCAACCGCACTGTCAGTTCTTCCGTAAGTAAGATGAGTCAAGTCTCTGAACTAAGCTAGAACTAGCTTAGGAGGTGGGGAACCAAGCTTCCCTACGTGGTAGGACAGAGCCTGGTTC